>APFE030349590.1:274692-289669 GCA_000404065.3 Pinus taeda | reverse complement strand
AGTGTTTGAAACGTAAATTTGAGTAATTTACATTTCATATATTTAAGAAACTAACTTAATTTTAACATTGCAAACAAAGTGTTTGAAACGTAAATTTGCAATCAAAATTTAAGTGGTTGAGAGATAAATGAAGACATGTTGGGTACACATGCCTTAATCATAAGATGCATTTGTTATAAATGTTTCTATTCACATTAGATATTTTTAAATGATGACTATGTTAGATTAGGTAAGTATGTTTTGTTGGAAGACTTAAAAGTTGTTTTCCAATGCTTTTTCTAAGGACAAGAGTCTTGACCTTGATCGATGGACTATAGAATTTTATCTGTTTTTTTTATCTTATTGGGGGCAATATGTTGCGTGTTGTGGAGGAAGCTAGATTTATAGAAAAGGCGTTTGGGGCTCTCAATTCTACATTCTTAGCTCTTATTCCAAAATGCTCCAAGCCTCGATATTTTAATGATTATTGGCTAATGTCTCTTTGCAATCTCATTTACAAGGTTATTGCCAAGGTTTTGTCCACTAGAATTAAAGGCATTATCTCTTACGCCCTTTCCTAGGAGAAATTTGGCCTCCTCTTGGGTCAATTGATTCACAATGTAGTTGTCTTGGCCGAAGTGGCCCTTCATTCTATCAAAATCAGAAAACAATGCGCTCTCATACTTAAGATGGACCTAGTTAAGGCTTATGATCAAGCAAACTGGGGTTTTCTCAAACCTCTTCTCCATATTAGTTTGGGTTCAATGGTGACTAGATTATGGGGTGCATTTCATCTTCTAATTTTGTAGTGCTTATTAATGGCTCTCCATCTACATTTTTCACTTCATCTAGAGGTTTAAGACAAGGATGTCCATTGTTGCCGCTCTTTTTCCTCTTAGTCATTGAAGGCTTAAGCAGGATGATTATTTTGACCAAGAGAGAAGGGCATATCAAAGGGATAAAGGTGACAAAATCTATTCATCTTACCCATATTTTGTTTGTTGACGATGTTCTTATCCTTAGTGATGGATCGGTAACATAATGGAATACCTACAACAACATATTTTCTATCTTTTGTTTTACTACACGAATGTTGATTAGTAAACAAAAATCTTTATTTTTTTCATAACAATATTTTGGACCAAACTATCTCATCTATTATGTCTTTGCTCCCATATAGAGTGGCCTCTTTGGATTAGGGTTTTTTATTATTATCTAGGTTATCACCTAAAACCAAATTGTTATTATGTGGAGGATTGGAACTTATTACTTAAGTGGATTAAGAGCTGGATTAACAGTTGATTCCATAGGTGGTTGTCTGTTGGTGGTATAAATACATTGGTCATGTTGTTTTTAGAGAGCATCCATGTTTATTGGCTCTCTCTCAAAGATTGCCAAATCTACCCTTCGAAAGATCTGACAATGCATGAGTAACTTCCACTGGATCGGTAAGAGTAATTGTGTTAGTCAATGTTTATCCAAGTGGGACATTCTCTCCCAACCCAAATGGATGGGGGGATGGGGGTTCAAAATTTTACTTTGGTTTGACAATGCCTACCTATGAAAAGTATATGGCATGTCATTACAGGTAATGGTATTTGGATCCATAAAATATTGTAGAAATATCTTCATAATAAACCTATTGTGGAGTGGACTTGGTCCTTTAAGCCACATAAATACAAAGTTTCTTTGAATACATGGAGGGGTTTAGGGGGAGACTATTCTTTGGATCTCAAAATGTCTCATGTTGAAGGTTGTTAATGGTAAGCACGTTAAACTTGGGATAGACCCTTTTATAGGGGGAGATTCTTTTTATATATTATCTTTAGAGCTCATCTCTAAGATTAATGCCTAGGGTGTCTCTAGACTTTGTCATTCTTTTTCACAATCCTTGCAAGACCCTTTCTTTGGCAGATGGAAAACCAATTCATATCTTAGACTATCGAGTTCTTTGGCAGATGAAGGGGGTATCATTATCAAAAAACCAGTGCATAAATGTCTCACTCTTTCATCAAAGGATGATTCAGTTGCTTGGTGTTGGAACTCCTCTTCTAGTCAAATCACTGTTATACAAGCCTATAATGCAATCATGTCATGTTCTCCTTAGCTCAGGGTGAATTGGTGGTGCAAGAAAATCTTGAATTGACCCATTGACCCTAAACTTAGATGTTTGATTTGGCTAGCATTGGAGAACCAGATTCACAAGTGGGACAATTTGTTACACAAAGGTTATATTTGGCCTAATGTCTGTGTCCTTTGCTTCAAGGAATTAGAATTGGTTGATCACTTATTTTTTTCAATGATATCTAACTCTTTGGAATGTTATCCTTGGATCTCTCAACAAGACAATGGATGTTGGTTTCCACTTGAGGCTTATCTTTTCTAGTGGGAGCAAAAGAAGGGAAAATACAAATCTTTGCCCATTTTCATCGCTTAGGGAACTTGGAAAGCTCATAACATTTTTATCTTTGAAGGTCATCCTATAAATATCTATGGTATCGTGCCTCATATTTTGGGTTTTTTTCAATGATTATTTTCGGCCCTTGAAGCACACCCAGGAGCGCCCTTTTTGTTATCCTCCTAGCGCACTCTCTTGTAATGTAGGATTCTTTGATGGTGCTTTATAGGATGGCATATGTGGAGCGGGAGACCTTATCCTTCTCCTTGAAAAAATAGGTCCTTTATGATATGGTTAAATACAAGAACAAGATATAACACAAAAGTTGAGATCATGATTGTATGGGCTCTTCTATATTTTCTACCTCCTGGAACATTCCCTCTCTTCAGGTATTTAGGGATTCAAAGTGTGTGATTGACTGGTTTGTCAAGGGAGGCTACCTATAGGTGCCTACCCTTGATCACCGGATAGAAAAAAATTAATATTTTCAAGGGCCACTTTCATAATCTCATTGTAAGACAAGAATAAACTGGATGACAATTTGTCTAAGAAAGCACTCTATGTGTAGGAAGGAAATACTTTCTATGAAGAATGAAAGGGTATAAAGTTATTGAGGAGTGGGATTATTCATTTTCCCAGTGATATTCAACTAGCCTTAGACTATTGACAATATTTGGTGGATGATCTTTTTCTGGTTACTTTTCTCATGATCATACATATTCTATATGTCAATAAGTAGGATATATATTTTATTTGGTTTTAGGATAATTTTTGTGTCGATCATTCTAGACTTTAAAACCTTTTGTAGTAATTTTTATGTCAATCACAATTTTTTGTTTCTTTTGTCTACAATTGTTTGGACACCACTCAACATCTTATGTATTTTTTTGCCTATATTCCAACTATCGTCTTAGTTTTTGTTGTATGTTGAGTCATATACTAGATATTTTACTCTCTTTCATATTGTGGAAGTGGCATCAAATCGTCAAACAATAATGGATGGGGCACTTAGAGCAATGAAGGCCCTTCAAGCAACCCCCTTATGAAAATTTTATCCTTAAAATGTCATGGGTTGGCCAATGCGCCCAAAAAACTAGTTATAAAGCAGTTGTTCTCTTTGGAATTCTTTGATGTGATCTTTCTACAAGGAACCTTGGGGCTTGGGGATGGTGTGGTTCATTTATTAGAGACCATATTTCCCGGTGGCACTTTATTTTTAGTGATATGGGGTGTTGACACCTAATCATCAGGGTTGGGTGAATAACTGAAATTGATGTAAATAAATAATAGAAAATATGAATAGTCATTGGGAGATGAATGAATAGTCTCTCCCTCATGTATATATAAAGACCAACTTGAATGAATATCAATGAATTGTTTTGAGGAGTTACCTCCTGGTCTAACATGGTATCAGAGCCAGCGCCATTTTTGGCTTTCAACTCCATTTTGTAACTCTCTTCTGCCATTTCTTCAGAAGTTTGTCCTGGATTTTTCTGCCATTCTGCCTATGTTCTGCATCTTTTGCAAACTGACATTTGTCAAATCCCTGTGAAATTGTATGCATTGTTGAATGCATTGGTGTGTTAAACATTGGGTTTCGTATTAAATCTTACTGTTGAAGGGGGCGTATTGTTGCGTTGAGGCAACCTAGTGCGTTGAACATCCACTGTGCATTTCCTGGAGGTACGCAACGAAGCGTGGTACTGTGGATGACATTGTCACTGTGATAGTGTTGAGGTTTCGTAGATGTTACATTGAGTGCAAGGAAAGTTGTGGTAAAATATAGAAACACCACGATAGAACTTTGCTCTAGTTACGTTGAATGAAGGTCCTAAACTTTGCTCCCAAACTTTGCTTCCATTTCCATGCTTACCGCACCCAGTTGTTTTGAAGTTGTGGTATACGATGTGGTTTTACATTTTTTGAATTTGTTGTGGCATACATTGTTTTGAATCTGCATACCTCCCCTTCGCTATGCCTCCACCCATGGCTCTGTTGTTGCGGCTATGTTGGTATACTATAACGCCATACCATATTATTGTTGCATATATTCCATACCTTATTACATATACCACTGTTATTTGAACTCCATATATGGCGAAGCCTGTCATATGCCGACATACCATATATCATTGTTTTTAATATATAACTCTATGGACTCTGTTCAATAGTATAATGTTGTGGACACTTACGTTGAATGATATACCATACTCTGTATACCAAAAATCCTCCCGCTTGGTCGTATCTCTGTGCACCATACCACCATATGATATTATGCGTTCAATGAATCTCGTTCCATATACACCCTCCCCATAAACCCCTCCCCCATATACTCCCTACTCCATAATCTCCCTCCCCCATAAACCATCTTCCCCACATAATACCTCTATTTTCATATACCAGAATCACATTTTTTTACAGCAGAAGTATTTTTTTTTCCATAGTATTTTTTGCAGCAGAAGTATTTTTTTCCACAGTACACAAATTTTACATTGCATTCAATCATATCTATGTGGGAGTAGTTCTCACTAGCAAGGAGAACTATCCTGAGTGGTCTCGGAAGATAAAACACACCCTCATTTTCAATGAGTTGTGGAAAGGAGTATGTGTTGGAGACGGAGACAAAGAGCCAGAACATCCTACCTCAGACAAGGAGTTCGTCATTTGGGAAAATAAGAATAGTAAAGCCTATGCATTAATTGCAACATCTGTAAGTGAAGAGGTGAGTCGCCATATTTCGCCATTTTCAACTGCTTTTGAAGCCTTACAAAAACTAAAAGAGCTTTATGACTCACACTCTACACTTGAATTTGTTCAACTCATGATTAAACTCTTCACTCTTGA
This sequence comes from Pinus taeda, assembly GCA_000404065.3. Classification (NCBI taxonomy): domain Eukaryota; kingdom Viridiplantae; phylum Streptophyta; class Pinopsida; order Pinales; family Pinaceae; genus Pinus; species Pinus taeda. The sequence continues at coordinate 284,448 of APFE030349590.1, read as the reverse complement.
ATTACAAAATAACGATCCTCTTGCTCTTGCATCCGAAGTAAAATCTATAATGCATGATATCAAAGCCACTAAGGCTGAATTGGATATTCCTCTTATCACTTTTCTCAAGGCATTTGATCCTACTTACTCTGATTATCTTGAGTCATTGCAAGAAAATGGAAATCTCAAAGATATTACCTTTGACTCTCTTGTGAAAAAAATATGCTGAAAGAGAGAAATCTTTTGGAAAGAAAATAGTCCCTGAATCTTCTAAAGAGGTTGTGTGCCTTGCTCATAAAGAAAAGAATCTTGCCCAAGATTCTTCCATAAGAAGAGGTGGTCGAAGAGGAAGAGGAAGATATTTCAGAGGTGGGGGGGCAAACACTCTCAAGGAGAAAAGCCAGATTTGCATTGCATACTCTGCAAAAGAAATGGATCACATGATGCTTCTACATGAAAGTTACCTTGGGACAAAATTGAGCAGCAAAGAAACCAACCCAAAGGTAAAACTAATGACATAGACAAAGGTAAAGCACCTAAATCCACTCATTATGTTGTGGCACAATGTAATATTGGAGTAAATGAAGATTTATTTAATGCTTCACTTGATTCTTCGAAAAATGATTGGTTGCTTGATTCAGGAGCAACTTACCACATGACTCATAGAAAAGATTTTTTTGAAGAATTTACTGACAATGTTGATGGAGCAGTATACTTCGCAGACCAATCAAAACTCAAGCCATCAAGGCTTGGCACAATCAGGCTTAAATTGCCCGGTCTTCCAGACTTTATTCTGCATCATGTTCTATATCTCCCACAGCTGAAGAGAAACTTGTTGTCCTTGGTCCACATCCGCTAGCAAGGTCACTCCATTCATATGTTTGATGGCAAGCTTGAGGTGAGAAAAGCATTTGACCACTCACTTGTCATGAGGGGGGTAGAATAAGAAAGGCTTCTCAAACTGCAGGGTACCTCTGCTCATGCACAACGTTTCTCATACAATTCTCATTATGAAGAAGGTACACTTCCATCAAGTTTATTATGGCATGCTAGATTTGGACATTTGAACTATCACAGCCTCCGCTTGTTGAAGAAAAATGGTGTTATTGGTTTTCCTACAATTCCTAGGAAACTTAAGCAATGTGATGCTTGCATTCTAGGAAAGCATATAAAACAGTCTTTTCATGATTCACATTGAAGAGCACATAGAAAACTTGAACTCATACATTCAGATTTATGTGGTCCAATGCTTGTTCCTTCTGCAAATGGAAATAAATATATGGTGACACTTATTGATGACTACACCAAAATGTGTTGGGTTTATTCATTGAAGAACAAATCTGATGCTTTTCAAACATTCAAGAACTTTCATACATGGATTGAAAATGATGCACAATCTCATGTTGTCTCTATTCACACTTATAATGGAAAATAATATACTTGAAATGAATTTCAAAACTATCTTCGCCAACATGGGATCAAACATCAAACAATTGTGCCTTATAATCCCCAATAGAATGGTGTAGTTGAAAGAATGAATAGGACAATCTTAAATATGGTGCGCTCCATGATGTTATTCAAAGAATGTAAAATTGATGTTTTGGGCTGATGTAGTTCTATAGCACTAAAGAATAGATGTCCATCAAATGTTATCAGAAAGAAGACTCCCTATGAAATGTGGTATGGGCACATTCCTTCGGTAAAACATCTCAGGGTCTTTGGTTCGACTTGTTATGCCTTGATACCAAAGGTACATAGAAACAAACTTGGTGCAAGAAGTCATAAGTGTATCTTACTGGGGTATTCAAACACCTCCAAAGCATACCGTCTCTATGATGAATTCAATAAAAAGTTTGTTGTATCTAGAGATGTACTCTTTCTTGAAACATCCAAAATTGATAATGTCGTTGAGCAGCAACTTGATCGCTTGGATAGATTCGCAAATGCAAAATCATTTAAAGAATTTGATAATCAGATTCCACATCTTGAAGGGGGTATTCCTATACTAGATCAACCTATGGAATCTTCTTCTGAAGCACTCTCTCCCCTGCATGAAACTCCAACAATGGATGATACTTTAAGTGATGTGAATGATAGAATTGGGAGACTCAATCTTGATTCAGTCCCAACTCAATCAACAGAGCAGCCTGGAACATCTGAGAAAGGTCCCCCAAAGTGGTTGATAAAGACACTTGAAAGTGTTCATCCTAATGAGGTTGGAAAGACAGGAACTAGAAATTCAAACCAGCAAAATGGAGGTGATGTAGATGACTCTGATTCACTTGTTGATATGGATGTTTCTTATGATTGTGAATTGAATTTTTTTACAGATTTCAAACCAACTTCCTTCAAAGAAGTTGCTTCTCATGATGAATGGAAAGAAGCGATGCAAAAGGAGTATGATGCCCTGATAAAGAATGGAACTTGGAAGCTGGTTGATCCTCCATTAGGAACCAAACCAATTGGCTACAAGTGGGTCTACAAGAACAAGTATAAAGCTAATGGCTCACTTGACAAGCACAAAACCAGGCTTGTGGAAAAAGGTTTTGCACAAAAGGAACGAGTCGATTATGAGGAGAATTTTCTCCCCACAGCAAAATGGGCTACCATCTGGACACTCTTTTCCCTAGCAGCTCAAAATGGTTGGAAAGTCCATCAAATGGATGTAAAAACTACATTCTTGAATGGAGATATAAAAGAGAATTTTTATGTCCCATCCTAAAGGATTTGTTGTGAAAGGACATGAACATAAAGTATGAAAACTTGTGAAATCCTTGTATGGCTTGAAACAAGCACCCCGAGCCTGGTATGAAAAACTAACTGACCATCTTCTGAAACTCAATTTCAAACATTATGATCTTGATGATGCAACTTTATTTGTCAAGAAAGTTGGTAAAACAATTGTATATCTTGTGGTATATGTAGATGATCTTTTGATGACAGGGAATAATGAAAGCTACATTGCATCCATAAAGAAGGAATTGAGGAAAGGTTTTGAAATGACTAATTGGGGCTATGTTCATTACTATCTTGGTATTGAAGTAACTCAACATCCGAAGTCCATATTCCTTTCTCAAAAGAAGTACATTGGAGATCTGTTCAACGTGTTTGGCATGACAGAATGTAATCCTCTTACTACTCCAATGGAACAAAACTTAAAGCTCACATCCATTGGAGGAAAAGAATTTGAGGATGCAACAAAGTATAGATAGCTTGTAGGAAGTCTCAACTACCTAACTACGACCAGACCAAACATTTCGTTTGATGTTGGAATCCTCTCTAGGTTTATGTAAAAGCATTGTAAGGGACATTGGTCTGATGAAAAAAGAGTTCTAAGGTACTTGAATGGAACTCAAGACTTTGGAATCAAGTATACATAGGTGGACAACTTCATCTTGATTGGATACTATGATTTAGATTTTGATGGAGACAACGAAATTGGGGTATCTACTTCAGGTTATGTTATGAGTCTTGGATTAGGAGCTGTCTCCTAGAGATCACACAAACAATCAGTTGTAGCAGATTCCACAACAGAGGCAGAATATGTGGCAGCAACTGAGGCAACAAAAGAAATTGTGTGGCTCAAGAAAATTCTTGAAGATTTGTAGGTAGAACAAGTACAATCGACTCCACTCATGATTGACAATACCTCGGTAATAAAGTTGGCCAAGAACCCAAAGTTCCATGATCGAACGAAGCACATCAATACTAAATATCTTCTGATTCGACATCATGTTGAGGCCAAAACAATCCATCTCCGCCATTGTTCCACTAATGAGAAAATTGTAGACATCTTCACCAAAAAGCTTGGAAGAGAAGAGCTTGAAATATTCATAATGATGCTTGGACTCACCAACATCCCTTCAGATTAACGGGGGGAATGTTGACACCTAATCATCAGGATTGGATGAATAACTGAAATTGATTTAAATAAATAATAGAAAATATGAATAGTCAATGGGAGATGAAATGAACAGTCTCTCCCTCATGTATATAATAAAGACCAACCTGAATGAATATCAATGAATTTTTTTGAGGAGTTACCTCCTGGTCTAACATGGGGGATCATTATTTGGGTCTTTATTTGGGGTGTGACTATTGGAAGATCTGACCTCAAAACATATGGAGCATCTAATATGGCTTGGGGATGGTGGGTTACTCATCAGAACTTGATCAGGTTGTCACTTTTATAAATTAATATGGGTCACATGGTGATTTTGTTTCCTTCTGGGACTCTTTATTTGGATTTACCAATATTCTTTTAGGTGGTGACTTAAACTTCTCAATGAGGATATAGAGTCATAGGACTCTCGGGTGAGGAGGGATGCATTATTTGAATATTTTTCTCATAAACTAAATATATATATGTTGATTGGTGTTCTCCCTGTTTGACTAAAACCTTCATGGAATAACCAAATTTTGGGAGAGGATCAAGTATCCAAGAGGCTCAATCATTTTTCGATGGTTGAAGCTACTTTACAATCCTTCCCACTTATTAGTCAATGGGTGCATACTGGAGGCATTTCTGAGCTCTTCCCTATTTGTCTAGATTTTAAAGGGAACCTACATAAACCAACCAACCATTTTAAAATAAATGATCATTGGTTAATTGACGTGGAATTTTATGATCTAGTTAAACAAAATTGGAATCCTTATGATGGATGTATGGGTGTATCAGTTTTAGGACAATTTGCACTCAAACATATAAAAGGGGTGTTTAAATATTGGGATATGTCTATGAGAACGAGGGAGGAAGAGTATATATTAGAGTTTGAAGGAAGGATCAAGGCTTTTTCTAAGTTGGGGGTTGAGGGTTTTTTATCTCAGGAGTTGTATGATTCTTACCTCAACCTTGCATCTAGGAGAAAGGATATTCTTGGAAAGAAGGAAGAGTCGTGGTGGCTCAAAAGTAGGGCCATATGGTTGGACAATGGCGTTGAAAACACAAAATTTTTCCATGCCTTTGCAAAATATAGTAAATTAGAAAATACTATTTGGGGGATGTTGGATGAGGAAGGGCATCAGGTAACAAATTTTGACGGGCTTGTTGATTTGGGGGTTAATCACTTATGGGTTATCTTTCATGACACTAAATGGATTCACATTGGTGAGATTATTCGAGTGGCACAATACTTTTAGCAATTTGTGAAGGTTTATAAAAACCTGGAAAGGATGGGGGAGGTTACGGAAGTTGAGCTCAAAGTAGTCTTATCTAGATTACATAAATACAAGAGCATAGGACCAGATGGCTAGGCTACAAATTTTTTTACTTCCTTCTTCGATTTATTCGGGTTGACCTTCTTTGGGTTGTGAATAAATCTTGCTAGGATGGGGAGATCCTCCTCTATTTTAAGTTGACCTTCATTGAACTCATACCAAAGGTTGACAACCCTGCATCTTTTAAGGAGTTCCAACACATATCCCTCTGTAATTGTGTTTATAAAGTCATGTCAAAGGTCATTGCCCATCATATTAGTCCTATTCTCTCGAAGGTTATATCTCAAGACTAATTTGGGGTTTTGGAAGGGAGGAAAATTCACAAGGCCATTGGTGTGGCTCACGAGAGATTAAACAATATAAATCCATTGAAACTAAAGAGTGTGGTTTTCAAGATTGATTTATCTAAATCTTGTGAAAAAGTCAATTGGTCTTACATTTTCCTTCTCCTTACACATGTTGGATTTGATATTCATTTCATGAATTAGATTATGGGATGTTTAACTTCTATCTCATTTTTAGTCTAGTTAAATGGCTTAGCCTCCAATTTTTTCAAGCACAACATGGTCTTCATCAGGGGTGTCCATTATCCCCAGTTTTATTTATCATTGTTGTTGAGGGTCTCAGTCTTATGATCCAATATGTGGTTTGACATGGAGAATTTCAAGGTGTGGTTGTTGCTTAATTGATGGCCATCACACCTCTATTTAAGGATGGAATCCTTATATTTAGAAATGGATCGAGTTGTGATAAGAATAAATTGATTGAGATTCCGAGATTATTTAGTGTTGAAAAAATGATGGTGATCAATGTCAGGAATTCATCCATCACTATTCATAATTTTGAGGTTCAGGAGATTGCCTACATTCGCTCCATCTTTATATATGAAATCATTGCACTTGATTCTAGTTTTAAGTATTTTGGCTTTCACTTAAAGACAAATAATTATCTTGAAACCGATTGGAATTGACTATTGGGAAACTTAGAGAAAATTATTAATGTTTGGTGTTTTTGGTAGTTTTCTAAGTCTAATAGACTATTTCTGCTTAAATCTATATTGGAAGCAATACTGATTTATTGGATGTCCCTTGCTTGGATCCCCAGGAGTATTTTGGAAAACAATTTGAAGGTTTTGTTTTAAATTTCTGTGGGCAGGGTCAATGGAACATTTTGTATTACCTTAGGTTCGTTGGAATAAGATGGTTGTCCCAAAACTTCTTGGGGGATGGAGCCTCAAAAATATTTTATTATTCTCAAAAGCATTGGTTGCAAAAAGTGCATGGAGACTTCTCTCTACCCAGAGTCTCTGGACATAAGTGATTTGTTAGAAATATGTTGCCTCGCTATCTCTGGAGGATTGGGTGTGATTTCCTATCAAGTCGAGATACACCATATATGTGATATCAAGGGCAGTTCTTCACTCATTTGATTTGGTGGCTTCTAGTTTAGTGTGGCAGGACAATAATCGCTATTGTTTATGTACTGGTTATGACCCATGGTCTAGATTCCTGTAAGAACATGTACTTTCACCACCTCTTATTTTCTATTTGCGAGACCTGGGCATAACAAGATTTTCACACATTGATGCCCCTGCTTTCACCTCTCTATGGAGAAAAAGATAGAAAGGAGCTCGATATTTCTTCTTGCCACAAATTCTCAAGGCGGAATGGATGGGTTATGTTTTTTCACTACATTCTTCACACATATGGCTCTGTGATAGAGCAAGTGAACGTATTTGGGCATATGCACCTTATGGAATTTATGCTTTGAATATTTGTTATATGTCTTAGCTTGATTAAGCGGTAACAATTTTTGGACTAGTGGTGGTGGGTTTTGTGGAAGTCGAGATGCCCAACAAAGTCCAAATTATTGGTTTGGGATATCATGGTGGGAAATTTGCCTACATGGCACATAATGCATCATCATTATAAATTCAGGCTAGGTTGGTGCACATTATACATGACCAGTGGGGAATCAATCGATCATCTCTTCTTACAATTTCCTTCTCTTGTTTGGGTATGGGATTCATGCAAATTTATTCTAGGGCATTTTTATTAGTGGTTTGGTTTAACTTTGTCAATTGATTGGTGGGGATGGTTAGAGGACATGAACACAAAAGGTTACCATGCTTTCCCTTTGATCCTCAGCTGGGGTATTTGGATAGCACAAAATCAAGTTTTTTTCTCGGATTCCCCATCTTATTTGAATAAAATCGTGGCTAAGAGCTTGACAATACTTGCTCTTTTTTCAAAGGCTTAGATCCCACATTATGTTAGGCTTATTTCCCATGATGATCCTAATCCTTTGTAGCCTTGTGGACTTTTCAACAGTGCATCTCAGGGGGTTGAAGCCATTTGTGGTAGGGGTTTTGTTCTTCATCTAAATGAAATCCATGTTTTTCATGTAAATATGGGATTGGGCCAAGGATATAACAACTGGATTGAGTTCAATGCATGTCATTCTCTTATCTCTTTCAATGTTGAAAGGGGTGTTTCTAATCTTTAGTGCTATGGGGACTCTTTGGTTTTGTTAACTAGCCAAAATAGAAAAAGCTTGCAGGAATTTATTCCTTGTTGATATTGTAGAGGACATTTAGTGTATCATATTATTTTTTACATCTTTCACATGCTTCCATGTTTACAGGGAGAGGTACGACACCACTGAATGGATTTCTAAATAGGTCTTGCACATGGATCAGGGACTGGCTAGTGATAGAGTTCTATAGTTTTGAACAATTCCATACTTATCATCGACCCTATGATGATGGGCATGTTTTTTCATATATATCTATATATATTTATATATATATATATAAATTTTATTATATATAATATATTAATATATATATATATATATATTATATATGCTTTGATAACCATTTGCATGACATATTTATATTTCTATACCAGTTTTGGACTTACTTTTATGATACAATGATTAATTAAAACAAGAATATGCTTTCTTGTTATATTTTTTGATGATTGAGACTAATAGTATACTTGGCATACACATATGTTTATTTTTGTATTGAGCTAGCCAAGGATCGATCAAGGTAGATCCACATTGAATGCACATGAAAACTAGTTATTTGCGGAATTTATTTTTCCATATTTATAATGAGAATATGGGTTTCTTTTCGCAGGAAAAAAATGAAAAGGATGATTTATTTCCTCTTGTAATTTTTTTTTTAATGTACATTAAATTATCATACATTATATATTTCATTACTTGCAATAATTTGATTAAAATTCCTTCTGTGAAGGCAAGTCCTTAATGTGCTTGATGTCTGATTTTTTAATGATATTTTGGTTGGAATTTAAAATTTAAATGTTAAAATAATGTTTAGTTAAAAAGTGTTAAAATAATTTTATAACCAGTGTATATTTATCTTAATTATGAATTTGCTAAGAATTGAGATGGATTAAAAATTTCCAAATATAAACTTTATTTTGAGTACGAAACTTGAAAAAAGATTTATATCTCTAAAAAAATGATTTGTATTCACACTTAATAAATCTAGAATTAAGATAGATTTACATTGATTCTTAATAATATTATGTAAATAGTTACATATATGTATATTTATGTAAATGATAATACATATAGTCACATACATGTGGCTTCTTTTTCTTGAGATGATAGAATAAATAACTTTGAAATGTTTATTAAATTGAATTTATTGTTTTAATTAATTAAAATATTGGAAATTTTGAATTTGTTATGAATAACATAATTATTTTATTTATATGGTCATATTATACATTCTATTTCTTATTTGAAATAATTTCATTTATTTATATTTTATGAATTAATTTTTTTAGTCTTTATCTTTATTAAATATGTTCTGTGGTTATGATTAAATATTATAATATATTTCTTTTATGTGATGCTTCATGATTTCCGTGAGAATTTTTTTTTTTATAATTTACTATAAAACAAATTCAATTACAATCCAATGATAGTTTATTATTTATTACCTTTTATTTCTTATTACTTTTTTAATTTAGTTGTTTTATTATTATTATTTCTTAATCTATTGATTTATTTTTTGGACAATAGAACATCTCTTACATATTAAGCTAACATTTAAATGTTTACATTCATTTAATGACACTACAATCACTAGTAGAAAATGAGTAATTAGTGACTAGATGACTAAAAAAGTTGGTCACCACAGCTTTACCAAGTGAAATACTACCAAAAATGAGAAATCTTAAGTGACCAAACTAAAAATGACTAACATAAATCACTAATTTAGGTGTGGGTTAAAATATGTGACTAGCTAATAAGTAATACAACTAAAAATGACTAACATGAATGACCAATTTATTCTAAGAACAAAAATACAACTACCTAACAAATACTACAATAATATGAATCAATTTTTTATGATAGTCATCTTAATTGTGTCAAGCAATCTAAACTTACAAGTGATAGGGGATTGAAAGGCTGTTAAAGATTTGGTTGAAAGGTTATCCTTCCTTAAACACTTCTTTATCCTCACATGGTGTATAAGTGAGCCAAATTTGCATTATTTATCTCTAATAATTTGTAATTTTA
>APFE030349590.1:230590-274024 GCA_000404065.3 Pinus taeda | reverse complement strand
TCTCTCCATCTCTCCCTTCTCACTCCTCTCTATCTTCACCTCTATCTCTTTGTTCTTTTCTCCCTCTCTCCCACCTCACTCTCTCTCCCCCCCCACCATTCTCTCTTTCTCTCTCTCTCCATCCTACAAATGTTTCACTATCTCTCTTCCTCTCACCGACCCCTACCCAAATATCTCTTAAATTTGATCACATTGTATTGTGTTTAGGAAATTATCTTCAAAAAACATTTTCCCTCTTAGATTCAATTAAAAAAATGTTGTAAAATTAAATTAAAATAAAATATTCTTACTATGAAATAAGTTATGGTTTTTCTGCGTGTGGTATTGATAAGCCATGGTATTGGCCCATGGTATTATGGGTTTAGATATATCTCAAATTGTAACATTTTCCCTTTTATATTCAATTAAAAAATGTTGTAAAACTAAATTAAAATAAAATATTTTTACTATGAAATAAGTTATGGTTTTTTTGCATGTGGTATTGATAAGCCATGGTATTGTAACAAAGAGGATTTACAAGTTAATATCCATGGTAATGTGAGGGTGAATATCCATGGTTAACAATATTGTAATATTGTTATAAAATATTTTGATTATGGAATAACTTATGTTTTTTGGGCATGTGGTATTGATAATCCATGGTATTGACCCATGGTATTGTAACAAAAACTATTTTTTACAAGTTAATAATATTTAACGTAATGTAGGGATGAATGTCCATAGTTAATAATCTTGTCATATTGCTATAAAATATTTTGGTTGTGAAATAAAATATGGTTTTTGGACTTGTATATTTGATAAGCCTGTAATTGGCCCAACGTAATAACAAAACCCAAAATATAACAAATTGAATTTTTTTTTTTTAATTTAACTTTTTATTATTATTGAGGTCTATTAATGTTTCATATTCCCATTCATTTTTTAACTTTTCTTTCTTTTATAGCATCTTATTTGTATCATTTTTTAAATAATCATTTACCCATTCCATTTATATTTTTTTTATGTTATACATATTATTTTTTTTTCCATGACTATATTCTTTTCTTTTTCTTTCGTGTTTGTATTGATAAGTCTGGTATTGGACCAAGTATACAAATCAACATATAACATTGATTTTTTATTTTTTATTTAATTTCTTATTACTATTGGGTCATATTAAATGTTTACCTATCCCATTATCATTTTACTTTTGTTAAAAAATCAATCATTTAACCCAATTGCATTTATGTATTTTATTTTTATATTATGAATTATTTCTTTTATTTTTTCCAGTATTTTATTTTATTTTTTCATTCCCTGTGTTTATAGTCATGGTATTTGCCCAGATAATACAAAATCAAAAACAAACAATTGAAATTTTATATATTTTATTACTTTATTTTTATTATTAATTGGGTCATATTTAAAATGTTACACTCACTCCATTCATTTTCAGCTATCTTCTTTTTATATGCCTTTACTGTAAATACAATTTTATTAAAATACTCATTTTAACCCCATTGCAATATTATTATTTTTTGTATATTTAATTTCTTTTCTTTTTCATTTCTAGTTTAGCGTTGGGTTCAAATAAAGTATTCATAGATTACAACATCACATTGCACTGCATTTTTATCTGCCTTGTCTATATCTGCGTGGAAATACAAGAAGAAGGAAGACCATCAACATAATCTATGGATTTCATGGGATTGCGCATGGGATTCAAATGGAATATGGAGTTTGCATGGGAAACACCTTAGGAGAGCATCGACGATTATATGGAGGAAGGGTAAGATTTTGGCAATTTGTATATGGGTATGAATTTGGACTCTTGAGAGTTCTTCCTTTTTACTAAAATGATTTTTCTTCTTAAGGTTAAACAATTTCGAGGGTTTATATGATGAAAGCATAAATTTTATTTAGAGTTGAGGGTTTAATGATTATGATAATGTAGATTTTGATTGCGGCCAACAATTCATCAAAAGACAATGCACAAGTAATAATTTTGCATGCCCTTATTGTACAAAGGGTTTAATAATTATGATAATGCAGATCTTAATTGTAGCTAACAATTCATCAAAAGACAATGGACATGTAAGCATTTTAATGGACAAGTAAGCATTTTTCATGTCCTTATTGTATAGATCAGTCCAACAATTCATCAAAAGACAACTCACAAGTATTCATTTTGCATGTACTTATTGTATAAATGGTTTAATGATTATGATAATGCAGATCTTGATTGTGGCCAAAATTTCATCAAAAGAAAATGGACAAGTAAGCATTTTGCATGTACTTATTGTACAGATTAGCTAGCTCCTCCCTAAATTGTCTAGTGTGAGAATGCATGATTTTTTTTCTTTCACCTTTTTTTTAGTGGTTGATTGTTTGTGTAATGGACTCTACCATGTCCAAATTCAAAGGGCTTGAGTGATGCAAGCAAATTTTCTAGTAGAATGCAAATGCTAGACCTTCCTCAAACTTTGTTAAATAAAATTAAAATTTCATGTAATCATGAACATAAAATCTTTTCTGTTTCATCCTTAGATTATGATCTCAATGCCTATAGTTTTAAACCATGTTACTATATTTTAAATAGAATATACTTAGATCCATTAAACCTTACAACTCTCCAAATCTTAGGTTAATTTCAGCTAAAAAGAAAGAAACGGAATGGCTTTTGTAATTTATATTCAATGCTTACAGATAATGATTAAAAATGGATAAACCCAAATGGTCTGATAACTTTTACCCACCCATCAATTTCCAAGACCTTTTTTATTATTTTGAACCTAAACAGAGAGAGTATAAGAAGAAAAGGATCTTGGATGAGGTGGACCCTGACTTGCTTGATACTTTTCAAAAGTTGGGCATGCCCTTGACTAGAAGAAGAGACTGACCAATGTTGTTGTAGATGTTGTTTTTGATAGTGTTTTCATTGCCACATGCATAGGTAGACTCTATAAGAAGTTGAGGTTAGATTTTGTTCATTACAAGAGGTAACTCAGGAGTATGTTTCTCTAGTTAGGAAGTAGCTTGGCAAGGTTGTTCCTCCTACTGATAACTATTATGCTGCATTGTAATTTTTTTTTAGTGATAGCTCTTTTGATTAAATCCCCAAGAACACTTTGTCACCATGAAAATATACACTTATTTAAGGATGAATGAGATGGAGACCGGGAAGTTTGAGAGGACTCTTATTGTTGTAGATGAGAGGAGTTCTATGAGGTGAGAGGAGTTCTATGACATATATTGATGGATGCACTGCACCATTTTATGACACCAATCATCTCCATGCCACAATAGTGGATCTCTATTGCACCGAGGCAATAATGATAAAGTTTTACATTGTAAATAATTGGTATGTCGGGGACGCGGAATGCAAATGTGGTATTTATAATTTTATTATGAAAAGAGGTTTGTGCGATGAAGACAAATAAAGGATTTCATGGACCTGAGTAGAGATTGGTTCAACAATCACCTGAAAATATTCAAGCATTGTTTTGAAAGGTGATGATGCAATTGGAGAGTTATATTCTATTGCCTTGAAAAATAACTATCAATAGGGGGGACAAATATGATCCATAGAGGGAATAATTTCAAGAGTAGGATTGTTTCTAAAATTATATCTATAGGCAAGTTAAGGAACTAGTACAGAGGATTAGTGAAGGTGCAACCAAATTCTCATAATGCAAGGAATTTTTCACAGTGTGATTTGATCCTCATCGGTGCCCAAGAAGCTGCAAATACTTATCGTTACATTCAGGTACAATTGAGTTTCATTCTAAAGTCTCTAATTTCTTTTATTGATAGTGTTTCATGTGTCCTTGTTTCTCTTAATTTCATTGTGGTGGGATTGGAATGGGTTAAAAAATCAAGCATATCATTGAGTAAAATAGACACCCACATGTCACTACATGTCATTATGCATACTCTCTATTTTTTATAGAATTAGAAGTGAGAAATATGATGTGTGCACAACTAAAAATCCTAGTAGGCATGATGAATTAGGCCTGGCATGGAAATCGAAACAAATAATCATAAAATATCAATAAATTTGTGACACAGTTTTATGCCAACGTTGTCTATTTAGTGCAAGATACTACTAATATTTCATCATTTTTAGAGATGGTGGATGTCATGAAGGTTCCCTCAAGCATATCGAACGATTTCCTTTTTTTTTAATTGATAAGACAATCACTCGAGCATTTGTTAGGATTTTGAGACCTTTTTCAATGATTTTTTTTTCTTTTTTTAGTTATGTTCTCAATTAAAGAAATTAAAGAAAATGTGAAAATGATGCAATGGAAGGATTTTTTGTTTTAGTGCCTAAGAATGCCTTGCTAATGTGAAGGGCTTGGTATTTTCTTGACTCAAGATTAGTCGCATTTGACTTCCTAGAATTTATTTTAATTTCATTTTTGTTGTGTTTATATTGTTATCCTTGAAGTTGGTGATCTACAGTGTGTGTAATAGGAAGTATTAAATACTAAGCACTCTCAAAGGTGATATTGATGGGATGAATGACTTTAAATGTCCCTACTTGAAACTTTAGTAATACATGATCATGCAAAAGAATCATTAATCAACATTAAAGGGAAGATGATTAACATGCAATGTTTCTTGGCTTGTCATATAATTACTGCATTTTGGCCCCCAATAATATATTTGAAGCTACTTTTTGGTTGTTACTTGTGGAGTTTCCCTTTGGCTCAGAAAAACATCGAGGATAAATGTCCACTACATTGGCATTGGATATCATCAAAGAGGAATTCACCAAAACCAGTAGAGGACATGGGAGCAATTGGTATAATGAGCGGATAATTGCTAGAGAAACATCGAGGCACCATAGCTTATGTATAGATTCCCGAATAACTAGTCACAAATGTACTTCTTTTTTCTTGAATATTTTTCCATGTATACAGTAAATACTAAAAATGCAATTTCAAACTAATTATTCAAACTAATAATTATCTAATAGTCATAATTTATAATTGAATAGTATAATATGATTAATACTATAGGACACAACTATAGCGTCTGATTGTGAGGGGCATTGTGACAATATATGTACACTTTTCATTGTATTAGACAATCATCTCTCAGAGTGTGATATCCATCCAAAGAAACGTACTCCCAGAGGCCATTGCGGGATTGAAATTTTTTATTTCAATTGACAAGTGGTGATATATTTTCTTAGGCCTTAATATTCTGTGTCTCTAAGTTTTTGACCCTACTCACAGCGAATACCTTCATTCAACCAAGTGAGGTACTCATCTTGGAAAGTTGAATCATTTTGTCTCCACAATCCAATATTGTTGGACCAATCTCATGATCGTAAAAACATAGGTCATAATAGTGAGGAACTTTTATTGTGGGCAAAAGAATATCCAAATTTAAGGAACATGACTCTTTTAGAACAAGCAATAAGGATATTTTTTACATTGAATCTTTTTTTTCCATTTTTTTTCATAAGTTATCTATTGCTTGATATTTTTTACACGTAACATAGTTGGTATGATTGTGCCTAAGGTTTTGTTGAAGGTTGAAAACTAAGTTCCTAAGGTATTATTTTCTATGATGATGTTTTAGTTTCTTTGTTTATACATGTCATCTAGCTGTATAGTGGCCACTATCGAATGTTGAGGTATATCTCGTATAAATCTTTTATAGTACAATTTATTTTATATTCAAATATTCATCGTATTTCATGTCATATACTCAACATTATATCTTCTTTCATTTTCAGGAGAGGAACTCAATATTGATGGTAAGAAGTAACGATTGAAGAAAGAGGAGAACAATAACACTGGAGAAACAAATGCAAAATGAGAGAGAGAAGAGAATTTGTCTAATGATACCCTTAGATCCAATATCTTGCATAAGACACACCCATAGAGACTGATGGTCAAGCCTCTAGAGTTGGTGAATTCGTTTGCAATGCTTTGGCAACACATTGATAATGTTTTGAAACGATG
The DNA here is from genome assembly GCA_000404065.3 of Pinus taeda. NCBI lineage: Eukaryota > Viridiplantae > Streptophyta > Pinopsida > Pinales > Pinaceae > Pinus > Pinus taeda. The sequence continues at coordinate 268,067 of APFE030349590.1, read as the reverse complement.
AAACAATATTTCATGTGAAAAATGTAGTCTAATCGATATTGAGTTGGAAACTCGTATTGTAATACTTTATATTTTATATAATAAAATTTATATGGTTGAAATCATTTTTTTTTGCACTTGATATTATTTAGTCTTGTAATTAACATATGTAACTTTGTGTTATCATATTAGATGAACAGACACATTGTATGGGATTTTATTAATTTAGTTGCAAAATTATACTAATTAATTTATGTTGATTAATATTGAACACATAAAATCAATCTAAAACTAATAAATTAATAATTTATATTACTTAATAATGAACACGAATAAAATGAATATATGACTAAATTAGTCATTTATAATGATTATGAATGAAATTAAATGAAACGAATAGAATCTACTAAATCAGTGGTTTATATAATGAATATGAAAATACCAAAAAAAGATAAATGACTATTGCAAATGATAATTTTTTTATTAGAATAATGACTAAATTTTCCATATATATGACTATTAGTAGCTAATTTACAGTATCTTATAACATTACTAAAACTTAGTCATATTTCTTTGGTCATTAATTGGTTTGAAATGATGACTAAAATTTGCATATATATGACTATTAGTAGCTAATTTATAGTATCTTATAACATGACCAACATTTTGGTCGTATTTCTTTGGCCATTAATTGGTTTTCTCGATGATTCATATAGTAATATATTTTGTTGTATATTTGGTCATTAATTGCGACAATTAATGACTAAACCAATGAAACATTTATGACCAAATTTATGACTAAATAGACTACTAGATGGTAAAATTGAGGAAACCAATTAATGACTAAGTTAAAAATGACTAAAGTTGGTTGCGTTATAAGATATTGTAAATTAGCTACTATTAGTCACTGACTGAAAATGGTCGTTTATATGCAAATTTAGTTTTTTTTTTAGTTAGACTAATTAGTAATTTTGTACTAGTGAATATCATCCCCATATTGAGTTGACATTCAAATGTTTACACCCATTTAATAAAACTACAACATATCCCCCATATTGAGAGGACATTTGAATGTTTACATTATTTATGGATGCTACAACATCGCCTCCATATTGGGTTTTAAAGTTCTTCTTAGCAGAAAACAAAATTATAAGATAACAAATTGAATTGAATTAGTTTATTACTTTTATTACCTTTTAATTAAGCCGACATTGTGTTTTATTATTATTATTTCTTGATCAAATGCTTAATTTTATGAATAGTATATGTTTTCATACATAATTGACATTTAAATGTTTACACATATTCACTGACAATAAAACATCTCCCCCATACTTCTCAGTATAAAAATAATATAAAAAACAATTATATTTTAATTATCAATATATATTAACACAAATACTCTTGAATATATTAAAATATAAAATAATTAATATTATATTGAAATATATATATCATAAATATCTACATCAAGATATCTCAAATCTATTAAATTAATTACTTTAATGATAAATATAGATTATTTATCCTCGTATCTAGGCTTGTAATTTCAATTTATCTTGCCCGTCAAGTGCAAATTTGATGATGGTTATTTAATTTTGATCCCTGTTACTTTATGTTTTATGTCAATTCTTATGTGTCAATTTTTTTGTGTGTGTTGTTATATGCGAATTTTTTTATAACAATTGGGAGGTAGGCTTGAAGGTAGTTATCCTTAAGAAACCACATTAACTCATAGTCTATCTATATAACACCAAACAATTATTTATAAAAATGTATGCCAACGGTGTCTAACTAGAGAATGCCACTATTCCAATATTTTTCGACATAATTCCTTTGTATGTATAAATTAATAATTTATGATTGAATGATAAAATCTCTATATTTATCTATCAATTCATAATTTTTCATTGAGTTATAATGCTTGATGCATCCTAAATTTAAAATAACATTTTTGTTACTTATCTACATCAATTTTGTACCCACCTAAGTAATGATATGGTTGGTTCAAAGGAGAGCCCCCTATCTCATGGGTAAACAATAAGTAATAATATAGTTGGTCCATAGGAGATCCGCATATCTGATGGGTAAACAATAATGTGTTATGGGTCAAGGAAAATAGGAAAATCAGGAAATAAAATAGAAAAACCCACGGACAGGGATGTGTTGATGTTACATTGGACCATGCATTGAAATGAGACAATAAGTCTATCTTAACCTATGGTCTATTGTATAAATTATATTTTAATAAAGCACATTGGGAGTAAAGCTTGTTTTAGAAAAAGTGCAGAGAGATAAGAATGATATTGTCGTTTTGTAGATCTAAAATTATATAATAGCCCATAGAATTTACAAGTTTGCGGTGTGGGGAAGCATTCTGGTCAAATATTTATATTGTGTATTTGTGAAATTATATTATTTTATGTCAAGATTGAACATTAAGCTAAAGCCACAACCACTAGCCAATCATTTCTGCCCCTAACTTCTGTAAAAAAAGAGCTAATATATTGCATTTATATTCATGGTGTTAGCTTAGCACTTGAGAAAATCATGCAATTTTTTTTTAACGTAATATTAGCATGGCCATAGCCTAATTCATGTCCCTACATTATAAAAATACTCCACTCTGAACAACTGTATTTTATTAAGGAGATTGCATAGCCAAAAGTACAAATTTAAAAATGTTTCATGTTTCTATCCCAATGTGACCTGGCCTGATGCTTTCAGAAACCTTAAAAGCCTAATATTAATGTTTATTTAAAATATCAACAACTTGACACTAAAGTTATGCATAAAAAAAATCAAGACTGCATAATTTTGATAAAATGTCAAAAGCTTATTTAATGTGATTTTTAGTTTTACCACCGGTATTTCAGATTATAAGCCTACGCGATATGGGGACACCAACAAAGAATCATTTTTAGGAGGTAGTTGTCGCAATTGTCCAAGAAAATAAGATTTTCTTACTTTTGGATTTTCACTGAAGACTAGTGGTTGTCAAAACGGTCAAAGAAAAAAGGATTGTTTTTTCATTTTGTTTTTTTTAAACCAAATTTTTAGAATTGGTGATTCTTGTAGTAATTAAGAATTCATTTGTAGAATTATAATTTGCAAAATTACAAAAAAAATTTGAATTTAAAAAACACCTTCCTGCTCCTACTACAGAGGAATCCATGGGATGTTCTTGTTACATACAAAACATTACAAGAGGCTCCCAGGGAACAAACATGTCATAACTCAAGAATCAAAACTAGGTGGGGAGGATGAAAATAATCGATCAACACCACTTGACCTACAAACCCTTGAAAAAATTACAAAAATTCATTATTAGAGTTGCAACTTTTGGTATCAGACTGCATCAAATTTTGCTATAAAAGGACCCAAAATTAGATGTGTCAATTTTATATTGGACCATGCATTGCAAAAAGGCTTATTCTAATGTTCAGTATATCTTAACCTACGGTCTATTATATAGACTATATTTCAATAAATTTTGTTGGGAGAAAAACTACAAAGAGATACGAATGATCCTCTGGTTTGTTTCAGATACTTTTTGTGTCAAGGGCATAGACAAGCTTTTCAATAATGCCAACTTCCAAATGCAACCAACTATTCACCTAAGGGGGCATAATGACACATAAATAAAAAAATATATGAATATTTTAAAGCTTATTTTTCAAATGCATGGGATTCGAACCTCAGATGTTGGAATGAAATTTAGAAAATGTTGAAGTATGCATTGTGAAAGTAGATTTCACTTAGAAAATGAAAGATTCACTTAAATACACACTAAAAAAATCAATATTCATCTAAATTTACAATCAATACATGCTCACTTAATAAAACAAAAAAGTCAATTTAGAAACAAATATTCCATTAAATTTAAATGCAACATAAAATTCAAGCGAAAAGTAATCTTTAAACAAACATTCAGAATAATTTAAATAGGAATTAATCTCTATAAGTATCTAGAAATATTTACATAGGAAATAACCTTTAAACTTAGTGACAAGGTTAAAAAAGCAAAATAGAGGTCAACTCCACATACACATTTTTAGTAAATTTATAGACTAATCCTCTTTTTAAGGAAAAATAAAGAACAATTCAACACAATACATGTACAAGAGAGGAGCATACTTTCCCAAATGATTCAGCACAACATGAATATATCCAACTAACCTGTGTCAAATTTCACACTCAAATCTAGAAAACATCAAATACATAGACTTTGAAGCATGGAATACATGTCTCAGTCACATCTAAACTTCAACCTTTTCAAAAGAAACCTACAAATACTCCTACATATATTAGGGAAATTTGTTATTCAAAAATTCTTAATACATTCATGCATCAAAATTTCCACATTTAAATAAAAGAATTTATGGTGATTCCACAAGTGCATACCTCTCTATTTATGACCACAGCTTCTGCTTCACAAAATTTTCAAATAAAATGCTAAAAATTATTAGATCAAAAAATCAATGAGAAAAGGTTTTTGTGAATATTGATGTGGTACCTACCGCCCAATGCTAATGCACCCCCTCTTCAAATTGTAGGTGAGTAGGCAAAGAAAATGACTAAGCTTTGAGCCTTGAAGCTGGAACTTTGAAGATCCTTAGTGTGATTAAATACATATCATAACCAAAGATTATTTGTAGATTCATAGGACCATAAATTATAATTCCACCGGTATGAGCACACTGGTTATTCATAGGAGCATAAATGCTCTCAAGTATAGAGAAACTAGTAGCCTGCAATGGTTACTAAAATCTATGACAAATCCCTTGAGAATTCAAGCGTAAAATTGACATGTTGAATATTTTAATACCAGTAACTGATTAGGTGTAACTTTTTAACATGCATGTCAAATACAGGTCGTAGTGAAAAATATGTGTTACAGTTGTAACCAGATCATCCGACATTTACGTGCTTTTATAAGATCTCCAAGGTAAACATGACCCAACGTCCAAGTTACCACTAGTATAAAATGGCTAATTAGTTACTTGAAAAAGGACTAAAATTTTCTTATAAACGACAATTTTTTAGTTAGAGGCCAGTAATAGCTAATTTACAGTATCTTATAATGCGACCAATTTTTAGTCATTTTTAGCTTAGTCGTTAATTTGTTATCTCAATTTCATCATCTAGTAGTATATTTAATCATAAATTTGGTCATTAATTGCCATAATTAATGACCAAAATATACAACAAAATGTATTACTATATGATCACCCAAGAAAACCAATTAATGACCAAAGAAATATGACCAAAATGCTGGCCGTGTTATAAAATACTATAAATTAGCTACCAATAGTCATATATATGCAAATTTTAGTCATCGTTTGAAACCAGTTAATTACCAAATAAATATGACTAAATTTTGGTCATGTTATAAGACACTGTAAATTAGCTACTAATAGTCATATATATGCAAAATTTAGTCGTCATTTGTAATAAAATTTTTATCATTTCTAGTAGTCGTTTATATTTTTTTGGTAGTTTCATATTCATTATATAGACGACTAATTTAATAGTTTTTATTCATTTCATTTACTTTCATTAATAATCATTATAAACAACTAATTAGTCGTATTCATTTTAATTTGCGTTCATCATTGGTCAATATACTACTAATTTAGTAGTTATAGATTGATTTATGTGTTCAATATTAATAAAAATAAATTAATTAGTATGATTTTGCAACTTCAAAAAAAATCATACAATGTGCATGTTTATCTAATATAAAAACATAAAGTTACATATGTTAATTACAATACTAAACAATATCAAGTGCAACTATAGATAATCTCAACCACAAAAATTATATTATATGAAATGTCAAGTATTACAATATGAGTTTCCAACTTAATATTGGCTGGACTAAAATCTACACAAAAATGTTGCTTCATTACTTCAAAACATTATCATTGTGTTTCCAAGGCATTGCAGGTGAATTCACCAACTCCTAAAGACTTGACCATCAGTCTTTATGTGTGTGTCTTAAGCGAGATATTGGATCTAAAGGTATCACTATACCGATTCTCTTCTCTCTCTCTCTCTTTTTGCATTCGTCGCTCGAGTGTTATTGTTATCCTCTTTCTTCAATTCTTGTTTCTTACCATCAATATTGAGTTCCTTTTCTAAAAACAAACGAAGATAAAGTGCAAAGTGTAAGCCATGAAAGTTGATTAACAGTAGGATATAAACTAAAATGGACTATAAAGGAATACAACATATACCTCAACATCAGCAATGTCAAAGCCATTTTTCCCCATAAAAGCAAGAAAATTGAACAAGTTTCCTTTAGTTGGATGATAGTGGCCATTGTGGCCAGATGACCTATATAAACAAAGAAAATAAATTGTCTCTGTACAAAATAACACTTTAGTAACTTAGTATTCAACCTTCAAGGAAAGTTTAGGTACAATCATGCCAACCAAGTTACATGCTAAAAAGCTCAAGTTGCAGATAACTTGTGAAAACAAATAATCTAAGATATAAAGTCTAATTCTTGTCATTTTATTCGCAACATTTCATTCTCTAACACATGAACTTGGTCAAGTACATAAAGAACATGTCCTCAAATAACAACATGAAAGTAAACTTTTCTAATAGGCATGAATTTTTTTAACACAAAACAACTAAAAGGATTTCAATCAATATCTTGTAATGCTAATTTAATATTCAAGCTTTTGTTGTTGTTTAAATGGACATGATACCAAGTATTTTCAATTCTCTAGTTAAAAGACAAAAAAAATCAAAAGAAATGGTCAAAATACAATCAAACAATAAAGAGAAGACATCATGGAATGGATATTGCAATTATAAAAAAAAATTGTTTACATGTCCATCAATGTCTTCTATGACATTCCTAAAACATTTGCTTGCCCAATATAACCAATGAGGTGAAAGAATCACAACATTAAAAACCATAGGAATTTCTACTAGAAACATTTCCAAAGTTGATGGCTCAGGTGCCTGAAGGATCTCCAACAAAAAATGAATCATATACAAGTCATGCTCTTCATTGCATCCACATTATTTTTCCAATCACATTTCCTATAACTTACCCACACGAGAGTCAAGTAACAACCAAATGAAGGACTTGACATTTTTTTTTATCTTTTATATCTATAAACTTTGAATCTAAAAATATTTTAACACAAAACAACTATAATACTAATATTTTCTTCAAGTTTTGGATGTTGTTTAAATGGATATGATACCAAGTATGTTCAATTTTATAGTTAAAAGACAAAACAAAATCAAAGTAAAAGTTCAAAATACAGTCAAACAATAAAGAGAAGATATCATGGAATGGGCATTGCAATAATATATATATATATATATATATATTATATATATATATTATATAATTATATATATATATTTCCACCAGTGTATGGTATTCCTAAAAATTTGCTTGCCCAAAAATAACCACTAGGTAAGTTAATCACAAAATTAAGAAAAACATAGGAATCCTTCCTAGAAACATTTCCAAATTCGATGGATTAGGTGCTTGAAGGATCTCCAACAATAAATGAATCATATCCAAGAGATTCTCTACATTGTCTCCTCATCCTTTTTCCAAACTCATTTCTTGTAATCTGGCCACACAAGAGTCTGGTAACATTCAAACAAAGGATTTTATATTTTTGTAGAAAAAATGGAGATTTGTCAAGTATGCTGACTACATGGTACAAATATTCATAAATATTTGGAGAAAATAATATTAAAATATTTTATATATTTTTGAAAAATAAATTGGAGATTTGTCAAGTAGGTTAATTTCAGGGTACAAAAATTGTTTCCATAAATGCAGTGGATCTTAGTCATAAATATTTGCAGAAGATTTTTTAAGCAGGAAACATGTATGAATTTGGAGTCCTAGTTGTATGAACGTTTGACATATTTGATGAATATTCAATTTTGTTCTTCTTTATTTGAGCTTTGAAGGCCCTTCCTCTGGTGAGCCCATAATAAGAGTACCTCTACCATCATAACTCTTACACAAAGTTGGTACCTGACTTCTTCCATTCTTGCAAGTTGCTATGGATGCAAAATAACGAAGGTGATACCCACAGAGTATAAATTTACAGATTTTGAATGTTAACCCAACCATTGTGAATGTGAAAGGGACTTTTACTATTTAGAGAATTTGGTGGGCCTAGAAGGTTTCCTAGAATATTGAATTGGAAATACTAAGGCTTTGAAGTTGGTTTATTTTGAATGATCACTCTTTATGGTGTCCTCATCTTACTTTATGAAAACAATTCAAGACGGCATGGTTCTTGGTCCTTTCATTTTTCAAAAGAGGCATTAACAATATCAAAGATATTTTTTATGCTCAAACATGGGAATGTTCCTCTTTCCCTAGGTAGAAAAAAAGTTTAAGGTAGTCAATCTTCATAGACATGTCATTGAGCAGGTCAAGGTGATCACCCCCAACTTGCTCTTCATGAAATTAGGCTTGAAATCCTCTACAGCCTGTTGGATGGAGTGGAATTGGAACTAGGTCAAGGCCTTTTCAAAATACATGCCAAAGAATAACGCTCGCTAGGTTATGCGAGCAAATAAAATGGGAGAAAATGTTTCTCCTAGAGGTTACCTACTTGGGTGTGTGATACTCACTACACAACCAAGTTGAATATAAGTGGACAATGACAATGGTTCCCTTTTCAAGTTGTCTTTTAGTTTGTCATGAGTGTTGACCTTTCTTATCTAAGCGTTACAAATAAATTCATAATAGATCTATGCCTGAACTCACATTTTATTATTACATGCTCATTTGTCTTGCCAATTTCCCTATCTTATAGTTTCCCTCTAATTTTTAGCAAACTAATGTTTGTTGTTGGGAATTAGTCTGCTTAGCAGTTTTAATTTGTCGTTAGAGGGGAGTTTGGTGACACTAGAATTATTTTTGTATACTTTGTATCTATCCTTTCTTCTAATGTAATGTAGGGCTTTCCAGATATTACCACACTTTTTGGGTAACATTTTATCATGTGAGTGCATTTGATATAAATTGAATTATATAATTAATCTTATTGAATTTGTAAAGCATATTTCTTCTTGCAAAAATCAATTAAAAATGGAATGTTATGGTTGATCTACCATTTCAGCTTCGTACACATCTATTACATCAAATGCTAACTCTCTCTTTTTTGCAAAAGAATTCAATTGATCCACCTAAAAAAAGCATTCAATAGTTCTCTCTTATGAGGAAAATGGTAATGATGTTTTATTTCTCATGACACAACTTTATTTTATCACAACAAGGTCAACATGCCCAACCTTAAACTGAAAAGAATTACTATGAAGTGTATCCAACTTATAACGGTTAATGAAAAAACCTTTAGCTAAGTAGTTGTGAGTGGAGGATCTTTATTTCACTAAAGTCACTTAGTACTCGCATTTGATCCCAAGCAGATTGAATGGTCCACTTGGCCCACAAAGGACAAAGATGTCTTTGGGGACTTTGAACTTGGGATGAATAACAACCTCCCTGCTTAACTATCAAACCAAAACCCCAATGACAATGATATGGTATATGCTATCAACCATTGTTAATCAGGTTTTCTATAAATGCTAGGTTAATTGGTATCTTTATCTTCTGGAAAGTTAATTCATATGGAAAGTAGTTTCCTTACTCAAAACTATGTTGCAAGGTTCTCTACTGCTTCAAAAATTAGAAGGTCAAAAAAAGTAAATGTCACTATAAGGCCTGAAAGAGAGGAATTGAGAAGAAAGGGTATAAAAATAAGCTATTGAAAAGAGCAGGATTATAGAGACTTCATGAAACATGGAGCAAGAATTTAAAACGGTATTTTTCATACCTTGAAGAAGTTAAATGGTGATCTTCTTCAGATATTGGACTGTCAAGTTGCACAATCTACAATTAAAATACTTTCATTACTAACTACCTTTTCCACTTGTTGAATAGTTTAGTACATAAGTTTCATTACATAAGTAACTTCATGTAAAAAATGTATTATAGTGTTTGTAGGGTACCTTTTCTCCATATAAAATCTTGTTTCCAATCCAATAACACAATTTTTAGAACATGGAGTAATGGCAATATAAGAGAGATAGGGATTGCATCAAGTGTTTTGTTTACAAATTTATGTATCATTAACATAATGAAGAGTTCAAATAAGAAACTTGAGCATCAACAAACATCAACAACATTTACCTTTGGATTGTCAATTGCATCCATTAAATATTTGAAAAGATTTTGTAAAACTGCAGGAAAGATGAGAAACGAAATATTCGCACAACGTTTATGGAAAATAAGGAATAGAAGTTGGTTCCAATTAAACTTAATGTCTACCTTTATAAACTCTATTGTATCCTCCATTGATTTACATAACTCCACCAAAGAGAGAGATGGGTGCAACCTCAATAACCTGCAAAAACTTTTATTGCTTTCTCTTTTATTTTTCCTTTCTTTTAAGATTTCAAAATTGGAATTATGGACATCTTGTGCATGTACTCTATATTTCTACATCTAATATGAATTAAGTTCAACCAATTCAATAGTATTTGTGATCCTATGGATGAAGCACAAGATTATATATCATATTGTAAAGGAATTTTCATTAAATATGACCTCTACTAACACAGATAAATATGAACCCTTCCCAATCAGTTTGGCTTCATGAATATTTATCTATCATCAAATTTAACAAGATCAGTATTTTCACGAAAACATTTTCTTTCAACTATGGAAGGAAGATTATTTAGATTTTATGACGTTTAAAACAAAGATGAAGAAAATGAAAGTCTAAAGAGAGGGTAAACCAGATATACTAAATCGTTATTAGAACCAATAAGGTTATAATGATAAAGTCTGTAGGAGTTCAATTTCCTTATAGGTCTATTACTCACCCTTTTACATATGGTTTGGAATCTGGATCCAATCATGATAACACCTAGAATTATGGCAGAAAGATAGTTGCCAACAAGGAAGATCATAGGGGCCTTCCATAACAAAATCTTTGAAATCCAAATGAATGAAACTAACATAAAGCATCTAAAAATTTCCTAGAAATTTCTCACAAAAATTCTTTCAATTAGTGAATTACATTTGTACATTACCATGTTTGAAAATTTATGCACTCTAGACCACAATGTCCTCAAATATTTTTCAAAACATTTGCGTATTAAAGGAATGAAAAACGTCAAAAGAAAACCATTGATTTCTCTATTCAACAATCTTTCCATTCAATTGATATTTATTCATAAACAAATGTAAAGATGCATGTGCTTTAATGTATATTTAATTCTTGGATATTAGAAAAAATGTGGACAAGGAGAAAATATCTATAATCCGCATGCCAACCTTGCAAGGATTTACTCTTTCTACTAGCAATCCTAGACTCTTTACAACTGCAGCATCCATTTTCTCTGTTATCTATCAAACTTCATTTTGTTTCTACCATCATTTCGCAATCCAAAATTGGCATTAAAAGGAAATTATCACATTTCTACACTAGATAGACTTCATTTTTTGTTCATTAGATTAATTATTTTTTACTAGTTTTTGAAAATTTAAAATTCTACTGATTAAAGTCTCTTAAATGTTTCCCCATTAGTTATGGCAAGCTTCTAAATAACTTTGGCCGAGTCGAGTGAATAGCATGGTATTTAGTTTTCTCAAGAAATGACGCAATATATTCAATTTTCATGGCATTTACTTCTCAAGAAATTGTGCAATATCTTCAATTTTCTATCTTTCATATTTTCACGAGTTGGAGACATGTTTTATAGAAAACCAAATCACTAATCTAGGGTGGACATTCCCAAAAACTCAAGAGAAGCTTCCCCTTTTTTGTCAGGTTCTATATAATGCCATACTCTACAGACCTCCAAAGTGTCATCATCTCGGCCTTGATATGAACTAGTAGATAATTCTTATTTTCAGTCCCACAAAAAGAAGGAAATCTCTCATCTTTTGCACCTATTTTAGTAGCAAGTAACAACTCTTCTTTGCTACCCATCACTTTCAAATTATGATTATGATGTTTCCTCTGACCTAGTGAGACTTAGGGCTAAATATAAATCTACAATCAGAGTGTAAATGCATAATCCTTTACCAGATCATTCTCTACCCACAGTTTTGCAAATTTTCGCCAATGTTTCAGTTGAGCAATTCCTAGAACATTCATGTCCTCGTTAATTACCAAGTATAAGATGGATGTATAAGAAAAATATTCTAAGTATGGGCCCCATGAGAACTCAAAGAACTCACCATCCAGGTAAGGTCTGATAGGCCTTGCCTTCTGTCCTTTATTTCCTTGGGCCCCTACCCGAATGAAATAGTGAAAGCTTGTATCCTTGTCCCTTTTGGGGGTGAGATACTTAACGTAACCTTGCTTCAACCTTGCTGTATTAAATTTCCCCACTTTGACAAGGCATTGATCCTTAGCGAAGTCTCTCGGGTTCTTTCTTTCCAACTATGTGGTAGGGGGATCACCCTATAATATTTTTGACCTGCTGTCATGTGAGTCGGGGTATTTCTAAGTGCCTCTAATTGTCCAGCCTCCATTAAGCCTTCTTCCTCCACAGAAAAGCCCAACCTGTGATTTGTATAATACTAGCTAGTAAGCGAGAAAGTGGGAAACTAGGTATCAGGTCCTTGCCCTAATTATTAGGTCAGGAAAGCAGCTCATACCTCGCTCCTTGTAAGAGGGGAAATTCACTAATGAAAGGTGGCATATTGAGATGGTAAATTGGGTAGTGAGAAGGGAAAAGAAATCAAGGGTCAAGACCTTACCTCCCTTCTAGCTATTTGAGGGGAAGAACTCATTTCAATTTGATCAATTCAAAATGCATAATTAAATATATAATATATGTTTCCTTGTAAGCTTTGCAATTGAGGGAAGGTTTGTCTCCCTTAAAGTATTGGAGTAAGGAGAAACTATGTGTTGGATAAGGAGGAATCCTAGTGTGTGCCAAAGGGTTAGATTCGGGATTCGGGAGAAATACGCTAGGAAAAAGGGTTGGACAACATGCGCAGTAACAAGGTCAAGGAGGAAATTCATTGCTGAAAGAATATCAGCTCCTTGAAAGTCGGAGATAGACTTACTCATAGAGTCAGAGATATACTTACTAATCTTTAGAAAATCCATATTTACAAAATACATTTCTAACCATTGAATCTATACCAAAAGATGGGAAAAAGGAACTAAGTATGTATGCCCAAGGTCTTGTGTCTTTAATCGAGCAAGGAAAATAATGTCTATTTACAAGGGCTCTTAGAGCAGCTCATCCCCATAGGATTGTTTTAAAGTGAAGCTTATTTCTGTGAATATTAGGGTTCTAGGTAGTCTTAATAAGTGACTTGCCCCAACCAGAATTGTTGAGGTGGAGAAGTCAGACATCATGCTTCTGCTAGAGACTACGAGTGGGGGTTTTATTCAGTTTCATTGTTCAGGAAGCACTTCAAGGGTTGATATTTGACTTTCACTGACTCTTTTTTATTTTCAGGGGGTATCATCACATGTTCGAAGTTAATTTTCAATTTAATGAACTCTTATGTTTTGATTTCAGGTCTATGCACAAAATTCTACAGTCAAAGTTTGGGACAACCTCTTATAGTTATGAATGTGTATGGATGGACCCTAGGTGTTCTAGGAGAGGATTTTTTATTTGAAAACCATTCAAGATGGTAGGGTAGTCATTGTTGGTTATTTAAATTTAACCATGAGTAGATTTGAGGTCTGGGGTGAGACTGTGAGGGTGGAAATATTGGCTTCCTTTTTTACTCACCAACTAGAGATTGCTGAGTTGGTGGATGTGGAGCCTATATCCTTTAGGCCCATCTGGTGAAAGGATAAAGATGACAGTGAAGGAGTGTCTAAAAGGATTGATTGATTCTTGGTTTCAGCTCCTTTGCTTCAAAAAATTGACGTATATAGGTCTTGGATTGAGGCTAGTAGGATTTCCGATCACTGTTCTATTTTCTTATAGTTTTAGAAAAGTTACCATAAATCAGGGAGTCCTTTTGACTTTCATTATAGTTGGTTAAGGGAGGAGGAATTGAAAGATATTGTTAAGGGGTGGAAGTCATTTGATCTAAATATAAGGGTTATATTTCTTTGCACTTAACAAAGAAAATGTTGAGCATGCACACTAAACATTTGGGCTTTACATGAAAATATCATTACCAACTTTAATAATCTATAAAAGCATTTTCACTACACAATAAGTGTCAAGAGTAAGTCTTTCTTTCCGCATTTCGTTATTGTTACTTTCACGATAAGGTTCATTGAATCCTCCTTTAACATATAATAAATGTCAAAACTTGTAACTATAACACTGCCACTGGTTAAAAATTGGCAGTGTGTTGGATTTGTTTTGTAGTTTTTCTCTGAGTAGTTTTTCTAGCTTTTTCTAGGTGCATTATAGTCATTTTTCGAGTGCTCAATGTTAAATTAAACAATGGATGATACCTACTAGAACAGATTGGTAGCTGAGAGGGATGGCTACTCTAGTCGTTTGTCTCTACTACCAAACACCCTTGCAACGAATACGATCTTTTGACATATGGAAACTATGATGGATTTGGTTATCTTCCTCGATAAGGCCCCCAACTTGATGATAGAATTTGATGCTTATTTATGGAAATAGATCCCCTTGGACCTGCCTATGATCGTGATGTTCGAAATTATCTTTCTTCATATGCTTCAATTGGATTAAATGCAGGAGAACTTGGTGGTCTAGGAATGGGGCTTGGTAGATTAATTGGTAGTGGCTTAGCTGGTTTAGCCTTGGATGATCAGATTTTAATGGGACGTAGAGTGAGTGTGGATGCAGGCCTTGGGGGAAAAATCCAAGGGTTGTGTTACAAGGATAGCCAGCTTAGAGATCCCTTCAGGAGGCTTGATGATCATCTACCACAAGATGAGTCCATCACACTCTTTTTTGAGGGCCTCCCAACTAAGTGCACATGAAGAGAAGCAACTCACATATTTCGCCCTTTTGTTGGTTTCAAGGAAGTTAGGCTTGTAAACAAGGAGGCCAAAAATCCTGGAGGAGAGCCTCTTGTTCTGTGCTTTGTGGACTTTGTTAATCCAAAATGTGTGGCAACTGCAATGGAAGCTCTCCAAGGCTATAAGTTTGATGATAATGAGAGAGACTCACCTAGTCTAAAGTTGCAGTTTGCACATTATCTTGGTCCAAGGGGGCGTGGTTCATCCTTCGGATGGGATCACAATTACTATCATCGACGTTAATTTATCAGATATTTTCGGTTGGCCATTAATTTTTTTTTTAAGTGTAGTATTGGATTGATAAATATGGATCACACACATCCTAGTCTTACATGGAACCATATTTGGTTTAGATAAATGGCATCGACCATTGTATTGCAAATGCAATTTTAGAGTTTAGGGTTGTGTTTTTATGCTTTGAAAACCAGCTGCAGGAACATTTGTGTAATAATGAAAGTTTTAATAGACTTGTTTGTGGTATAAAAAAAAACACACTACCACTGGTCAACACCCAAATATGATGCCTCATCACCTATATGCATTGAAACCCCCATACCAATAGTCCACAAGTACTTGTTCCTCAGAAAAGAGTTTTGGCCTGAACAACAACTCAAGTACGAAGTCGAACCAAAGAATTCTATCAGAGGATGTCGTGTCTCTGGTGAGATACAGTCTTGTAGGAAATGTTAAATATTCTATGCTACCCTTACAAAAATGAAAAAAAGCTTCAGAACTAGGGCTTAATATTTTACAAACACATTAATCTATTCGTAAAGTTTAATTGTGCAGAGTTGAGGAATAAGAGCAACCTCGAATTGTTAAATGAAAGAATGTAATGAAGTTTCTATTTGAATATTATATCAGTGGTGAAAGTGGTGTCTACTAACCATAAACATACTAACACCTCCCAGAAGCATCACATCAACCAAATACAAGACAACATCTATTGATGAGCTTACCCTATGTTGGAACTTTCTTTTTCCCATACCTTACACCCTAGTCACATGCATGCCATGTTGTGTATGGAACTGGAAGGCTCTAGTTGCATGCACAAGCCTTCCTCCGTGTGGTTGTAGCCAAAATATTTCAATTCAGAGAGTGTGATTAGAAACTTAGATCCAGATTTTCAAGGCTACCTATATACCAGCTACTCAAAATAACCCAGAACTCAGTCCAAGATGATAATAAGTTTGATTGATAAGTACTAAGTCTAACTATTTCTCATAAATTTCCAAACACATGATAAATGTTTTGTCAAACACATGGTAAACATAGTAACTACAATTCATGAGTGGATATATGTTCAACGTATCCTTAACTTCAACAAGGAATAATCAAGAAGGCTCAATGCCCTCTCAAACTAGATGCAACAACACTTGTTATCCCTTGCATTCATAAAGCCATTCAATAACTTATCAAATTGTGAATAGGATCCATAACAAGAGCACATCATTTAACCATGCATATAATAAGCATTTAAGCAGATTAAATCCATGAAAAAACTGTCATAAACTCACCACAATAATCATCACATGTGCTCATTGATCACAATAATAAAATAATTCATATTAGCATATGCAAATTCCAACCAATTCGAGACTTCCACATACCACCCACCCATAGATTGGGTTGAACCAAATCTCTGTTTTATCCAATCACCCCCATGCCATATTCCAAGGATGAATGTGG
Source organism: Pinus taeda (assembly GCA_000404065.3). Classification (NCBI taxonomy): domain Eukaryota; kingdom Viridiplantae; phylum Streptophyta; class Pinopsida; order Pinales; family Pinaceae; genus Pinus; species Pinus taeda. The sequence goes on along the minus strand of APFE030349590.1, from coordinate 251,406 downwards.
GATCCCATGGGATAAATCAAAACAGAACCAACTAGGGGTTCTAAAGGCCAGTCCACCTCAACTCTCAACCACATTGATTTCACCTAAATTGGTCTAAAAATCACTAACACCAAACAATATTGGATGCCTCCAAATTTCTTCACCATACCCAAAAGAATTTTCCTATCTCCACCCATCCGTAAAAAGTTCGAGGAGAAATCCCATCTCCACCCTTGATCCTTGGAAATTTCCCAAGACCACCTCACTAGAATCCAAATTCCACTAGCCATCCAAGCTTGAACTAAAACAAGGAACCCAAAACACCATGGCTATCTAGGAAATGGAAAGGAAATGCTGAAAACCATTTTCAATTCAGGAGAATCCCATGCCAATGACAACAAAGCAACCAAATAACCAAATGCATGTACCATGCATCAAAATATCAACAATGAAATCACACATGCAACTTGTTACATGCAATGTCCTCTTGTTGTAGCTACTCTTCCAATATTTTCCTTTCACTCCCCTGCTTTCCTTTACTTGTTTGCCTACTTTTCAAAGTGCTCCCTCTCTCTTCTCTTAGAGCTCTATTTCTGAAAGTGATCAAAATCTATAACTGACAAAAGTTGTCAATTGTTTTTGTGGTGCCTTTTTATCATTGATGTCTAAACACTTCCTTTCCTTTTTCCTTTTTCCTCTTTCTTTCATTTTCACTCATTTTATCTCTAATTTTCCTTGCATGCATATGTGTGTCCCATTATCTCCCTTTTCTCCTATTTTCCTTTATTTCTCATATTAAATTGCCATTTATTGCCTCTTTTCCTTTTCCAATGCTTTTTCCAATGTCTTTTCCATAGCCATTAATAAACCACAAGTGATGCCCACTATAATTTTTTTCCCTCCATTCAGCTTGGAATACATGTCCCATAGCCTTGGTCTTATTTATATACATAAAAATTCAACATGGGGCTCTTACCCTTGGGGGAATACCATACTTAGTGTTCTATGACCTTACGACCATAAAAAATTACTACTTATGGAGATTTATAACACATCTCAATGTAGTATTTATAATTCCAACTATTGAAAAACATGACAAACATATTTCTTATTGGAGCTTTATAAACACAAATCGATGTGGTATTTATAATGACATACACACACACACACATATACATATAAAAGACTCATTTGCTTCAACCAACAAATAAAGAAGGATATAATTCCCACATCTAATAAGACATTTCCCATGTAGCTTCATTGGGCACTAAGTGCTTCCACTACACTTTAACCTACTCTATTGCTTGGTTCTGAAGCATGAGTTGTTTTCACTACAATATGAATTATGGCTCTAGCTAGAACTCTCCCTCTAGTTCCACCTACAATACAAACCAATCAATCACATGATCAACATCCTACAAATATATCTTAAGTAATGAAACATGAAAAACATCATGGACTTTCACTCTTGGCAGCAGTGCAAGTCTGTATGTCACAACTCCAATCCTCTTAAGGATCTCAAAAAGTCTGCAATACAAAGGTGCCATCTTGGCACATGACCCAATCCTCAAGGAGATCCTCTTGGCCTTGATGCATAAGTACACATGCTCCCCAACCTAAAATTGCTTAAATGCATTATGTTGATCTGCATAGCTCTTATGTTTGTCTTGTGTCACCTTCAAATTCATTTTAATAACTTGCATCTCCTGCTCCATCTTTGCCAACATATGAGGTCGAATAAATACCATGTTCACTGTATCACTCTAGCTGACATGAGTATTACAACTCCTCCCGTAGAGAGCCTCAAATGGGCTCATCTTCAAGGATTCTCGATACCCATTATTATAAGCAAACTCCACAAGTGGAAGATACTCCTCCCACTTCCTCAACATACCCTATAGAATCTTTTAAGCCCTCTCTATGTGTCCATATATCTGTAGATGATAAGTTGTGCTGAAGGCTAACTCTGTCACTGAGCCTACAAATAGTTCCTTCCAAAACTTGGAAGTTAACTTGGTACCTATATTTGATATAATCTTCTTGGTAAAACCATACAACCTCACTATCTCCTTAATGAATATCTGAGCTACCTCACTAGTTGAGTTAGTAGACTTTACCACAATAAAGTGAGCTACCATACTCAACCTATCAACCACAACCATGATGGAATCATGTTGCCACAACCATGAAGTCCATGGAAATGACCTCCCATTTCCATTCTAGAATCAAAATAGGTTGCGATAAACCAGGTGGATGCTTGCATTCAACTTTAACCTGTTGACAGTCCAAACACCTTGCAACAAATTTAGCCACTTCTTTCTTCAAATTCATCCAACAATAGAACTTCTTAACAGCTATCAAAGTCTTTTGGTATCCCAAGTGGCCTGAATATCACTAGACATTTCTCTGTTGCCTTATTATCATTGTTGTGTTGTCTCTTCCTTTCCCTTTCCCTTTTTTCTTTCATTTTCTCTCATTTTCTCTCTAATTTCCCTTGTATGCATATTTGTGTCCCTTCCTCTCCCATTTTTCTTATTTTCCTTTATTTTTCATTATTAAATTGTCACTTATTGCTTCTTTGCATTTTCCAATGTCTTTTCTAATTTCCAAAGCCATTAATAAACCACAAGTGATGCCCATTATAATCTCCCCCCCCCCCCATTTAGCTTGGAGTACATGTACCATGACCTTGGTCTTATTTATTTACATAGAAAATCATCTTGGGGCTATTACAAACCACTCCCCATTAGGGGAACACCATCCTCTATGTTCGAAGACACTTATGACCAACAAAACATAGCTTGATGCCTCATTTACAATGATAACTGCTGAAAAACATGAAAAACGTATTGCTTATTGGAGCTTTATAAACATAGCTTGACGTGATATTTACAAGACCAATGATACACAACATATTATATATTCTATAATATTTATATATATATATATATATATATAATATATATATTATATATATATATATTTATATATACAAAAACACTTTTCTTCAACCAAGAATAAAGAAGTATATTGTTTCATTTATCAACCATCTCCATGTAGGCTTCATAACCCAAAATGCTTCCACACACTTTAACTACTTATTCTCATTCCATAACATGAGTTGTTTCCATTGTCATATATATATATATATATATATTATCTCAAAAACTCATTTTCTTCAACTAAGAAATAAAGAAGGATATATTGTTTTCATTTGATCAACCATCTCCCATGTAGCTTCATCAGACCCAAAGTGCTTCCACTGCACTTTAACCTACTTTATTGCTCCATTCCATAACATGAGTTGTTTCCATTGTAAAATGCATTGTGGCTTTAGCTGGAACTCTCCCACTGGATCCACCTACATTAAAGGCCAATCAATTACATGATCAACATCCTGCACATATCTCTTAAGAAATGAAACATGGAAAACATCATGTACTTTCACTATTGTTGGTAGTACATGTTTGTATGCCACTGGTCCAATCCTCTATGTATGTCCATCTATCTACCGATGATAAGTTGCATTGAAGGATAACTTTATCCCCAAGCCTGCAAACAATTCCTTCCAAAACTTGGAAGTTAACTTGGCATCTCTATCTGATATAATTTTCTTGGGAACCCCATGCAACCTCACTATCTCCTTGATGAAGATCTGAGCTACCTCACTAGCCAAATTAGTAGACTCTTATCACAATGAAGTGAGCTACTTTGCTCGACCTATTAACCACAACCATGATGGAATCATTTTTCCTCAATGCCCTCGACAATCTTGTAATGAAGTCCATGGAAATGACCTCCCATTTCCATTCTGGAATCAGCATAGGGCTAGATGTTTGCATTCATCTTTAAGCTACTAGCAGTCTAAACGCCTTGCAACAAACTCAACCACCTCTTTCCTCAAATTTGGCCAATATTATAACTTATTAACAACTATCAGAGTCTTCAGATATCTCGAGTGGCTTGAATATGGCTTGACATGATAGTATTTCTATGGTGCGTTTTTATCATTGATGTCGAGTAGCTTCCTTTCATTTTTCCATTTTCTTTCATTTTCCCTCATTTTCTCTCTAATTTCCCTTGCATGCATATTTGTGTCCCTTCATATCCCTTTTCTCCTATTTTCCTTTATTTCTGATATTAAATTGCCACTTATTGCCTCTTTTCCTTTTCTAATTTCCATGGCCATTAATAAACCACAAGTGATTCCCACTATAATGTTTTTCCCTCCATCCAAATTTGAATACATGTCCCATGACCTTGGTCTTATTTATCTACATAGAAATTTAATATGGGGTTGTTACAAACCCCTCCCCCTTGGGGGAACACCATCCTCAGTGTTCTATGACACTTATGACCAACAAAACATACTACTTGTGGAGCTTTATAACATAGCTCAATGCAATATTTACAATGACAACTGTTGAAAAACATGACAAACATGTTGATTATTGGAGCTTATTGACAATTACACGCACACACATACACACACACACACACATATCAAAGACTCATTTGCTTCATATAACAACTAAAGAAGGATATAATGACTGCATTTGATCAATCATCTCCCATGTAGCTTCGTCGAGCACAAAGTTTTTCCACTGCACTTTAACCTGGTCTATTGCTCATTTCCCGAGCATGATTTGTTTCCACTGCAATATGCATTGTGGATTTGGCTGGAACTCTCCCTCTAGTTCTTGAATGTGGCTTGACATGAAAATGTTTCTTTGGTTCCTTTTTATCATTGATGTCTAGTCTATTCCTTTCCTTTTTCCTTTTTCTTTCATTTTCCCTCATTTTCTCTCTAATTTCCCTTGCATCCATATTTGTGTCCCTTCATATTCATTTTCTCCTATTTTCCTTTATTTATCATATTAAATTGCCATGTATTGCCTCTTTTCCCTTTCCAATGCATTTTCCAATTTCCATAGCCATTAATAAATCACAAGTGATGCCAACTACAATGTTTTTCCCTCCATTCAAATTGAAATACGTGTCCCATGAACTTGGTCTTATTTATTTACATAGAAAATCTATTAGAAAATTATATATTACAGAGAAATGGAACACATAAAATATATTGTAGAAATATAAGCACAGAAAACACATAAAACAAGAGAGACATAGATATACATGGTTCACCCAATTGGGCTATGTCCACGGAGAAATAGTCAATCCTTCTTTTTATATTATTGAGCAAACTGAAGAGATACAACTAGCAATAGATCCGTTGTAATTCCCTCTTCGCTCTCACACAATCTTGTCTCTCTTTTGTACTCAGAATATAGATCTACATAGATGTAATACAATTCACTCATATATAGCGAGGGGTTGCCTTCTAGGGCAAAAACCCCTAAATTAAACATAACTTCTACTGTCAGATCTCCGCCTAATGAAAGGCCCAAATTGACTACAAGATTACAACATTTTATAAGGCAATTTTACATCTATTTTTAGCTTCGGAAGTGTTGCCCCATATCCCTCACCAGGGGAGATCCTAAAGATCGTTTTCGCCCCCCTCCCCGCGAACCCTTGTTGTAGTGCAAATGTTACGGGCGAAATTTCTGCCACATTGTGAATTGGGGTCCAATGCAGTGATACCTCTGAATAAAGAAGATAATTAGGATCCACACCCAACAATCTCCCACTTGGAGACTAATTATAGAAACTCCATTGCTGCTCCATTTGTTGGACAATGACTCCACTTTGGACCTAGTTGTTTCTCATCTTCTTCATCATACTTGAAGACCAATTGAAACTTAGCAGAATCTCATTTTATCCCTGGTTACAAATTTTGTTAACATATCTGCAGGATTCTGGCTAGTGTGTATCTTTTCCAGCTTCAATTGTCCATCTTCCAACACTGACTATATGAAATGGTACTTGAGTTGTATATGTTTAGTCTTGGAATGAAATGTAGAGTTATTTGCAAGATGTATGGCACTCTGGTTGTTACTGTATAACCTACCCAACTCCTATTTCTTATCCAATTCATCTAGAAACCCTTGTAACTAAATCATTTCTTTACTAGCCTCTGTAGCAACAACATACTCTTCTTCCATCGTTGAGATTGCGACAACACTTTGCAGTTTTGAAACCCAACTGAAGTTGTTCCACCTACAATAAACACATACCCTGTTGTGCTCCTCCTGTTATCTCTATCACCCGCAATATCTGCATCAACATATCCCTATAGAGAAATGTTTGAATCACCAAAGCAGAATGCTTAGTTTGTGGTACCTCTCAAATACTTGAGATTCCACTTCACCGCCATCCAATGTTCTTTTCCTGGATTGTTCATTTACCTGCTTACAACTCCCACTGCATGTGCAATATCAGGCCTTGTGCAGACCATTGCATACGTTAAGCTTCCAACTGCTGATGCATAGGGAACTTTAGACATATAAGCCATTTCTTCCTGAGCCTTGGGACATATCTCCTTACTTAGTTTGAAATGGCTAGCCAAAGGTATACTAACTGGTTTTGCATTCTGCATATTAAATCTTTACAACACCTTTTCTATGTATTCACTCTGAGACAATGTTAATTTTCGATTCTTCCTGTCTCTAGTTATTCTCATACCAAGGATTTGTTTTGCAACACCCAAGTCCTTCATTGCAAATGAGTTTTCCAATTCTCTTTTTTAACACATTTATTTCCTGCATGTTAGAACCTTCAATAAGCATGTCATCTACATATAATAACAATATAATATAGCTGCCATCATTTTGCCTTTTGAGATAAACACAATGATTATAGTGACATCTAGTATAACCATGTTTAGACATAAACCTGTAAAATTTTAGATACCACTACCTTGGTGCTTGTTTTAAGACATCAAGATCTTCTTCAACCTACACACTAGTTTCTCCTTCCCTTCTACCTCATATCCTTGTGGTTGCTACATATATATCTCTTCCTCCAAATCCCCATGGAGGAAGGTTGTCCTTACATCTAGCTGCTCAAGATGCAAATCTTCAACTACTACTAGACTTAAAATAGTTCTAATTGAAGTCATTTTAACAACAGGAGAAAATATCTCATCAAAGTCTATACCCTTTTTCTGTGCAAACCCCTTCACCGCAAGTCTAGCTTTATACCTTTTTCTACCTCCATATTCTTCCTTCAACTTGTAAACCCATTTATTATGCAATGTTGTTTTACCTGTAGGCAACCTGACTAAGTCCCAAGTCTGGATATGTGCTAAGGAGTCCATCTCTTCTTTCATGGATTTCTCCCACTTCTTACTGGAATCTACCTCACTGCTTCTTCATAACATTCTAGTTCACCAAAATCAGTCAACAATACATAATATAATGAAGGAGAGTATTGTTCAGGGGGTCTACTTATCATGGTCGATATTCTAACACCACTTTCAGGCATTTGAGGTGCTTGGTACTATTGTGCTTTTTTTTGTTATTCTGGCTGTTGATCATTATGATTTTCAAGCGCCTTCACTTTTTCTATGATCTCATCAAACACCGTGTATTCTATTTTTTCTTTTTCTTGTTTCTTTTCCTGCATCTGATCCTTATACAAAACATTTTCATTGAATATGACATCTCTACTCCTAATTATTTTGTGTTTTTCATAATCATAAAAGCGATAACCAAAATCATTAATACCATATCCAATAAAGGTACAATTATTTGATTTTTCCTCAAGCTTTGTTCTATTTTCTTTATTAATGTGGACAAAGGCTTCACAACCAAAAGTCTTTAAAAATGATTAGTTTACCTTTTTACCTATCCATGCCTCCTCTAGAATACGACCATCCAAGTAACTTGAAGGCCCTCTGTTTATTAGATAAACAATAGTATCTACAGCATCTACCAAAAATTGTAAAGGCAATCTTGCACGCAATCTCATGCACCTTGCACGCTCCATGATTGTCTTGTTCATCCTTTCTGACACACCATTTTCTTGTGGTTTTCCTAGAACCATCTTCTCTCTATGAATTCCATTCTTTGAATAGTACCTATCAAATTCTTTGTTGCAATATTCATCTCTATTGTCTGATCTGAGACACTTCAACCTTTTTCCTGTCTCATTTTCAACCAAAGCTTTCCATTTATTGAAAGTATCAAATACATCAAATTTATTTCGAATACAATAAATCTAGGTTTTTCTGATTGCATCATCAATAAAAGTAACATAATAATGAGATCCACCAAGAGATGATACTTGAGCAAGTCCCCATACATTTGTATGTACAAGCTCTAATTTTTCTCTCTTCTTTTCTTTCCCAACTCTGGGTAATCTGACTCTCTTATGTTTTCCATACACACAATTCTCACGAAATTTTAAATTAACATGATGAAACACTAGCAACAAATTTCTTGAGTGAAGAATCTGCATCCCCTTCTCACTCATGTGCCCAAGCCATGATGCCACAATGTCGTATCTTCTCCTGTAAAGGTTAAAGCATTAACATAATTAGAAATACCATTGCATAAATACAATGTACCAACCTTTTCTCCTTTTTCTATTATCAGGGCTCCTTTAGTGATCTTCCAGGTTTTATCTATAAAACTAGTTACATAGCCTTCACCTCCCAATTCCCCTATTGAAATCAGATTGTTCTTGAAATTTGGAATATGCCTTACCTCCTTCAATAGCCATTGATTTCCATTCTGCTGTTTTGTGAAAACTGTACCCATTCCAATGATTTACAGGTGTTATCATCACCCAATTGAACCTGTCCAAAATCCCCTTGAACATAATCATGAAAATGTTTCCTATCAGGTGTGGCATGGAATGAGGCCCTTGAATCTACCACCCATGCATCAATAATATTTTCTAATGAAAGAACCAAAGCATCTTGCAATAGATCACCTGCCACATTTGCTTCATGATTATTTTTTTGTTGTGCATCTCCTTCTTTTCCCTTATGAGATTTGTAGTCTTTCTTTAGGTGTCCTTTCTTCCCACATTTCCAACACACTATCCTCGATCTGGACTTGGATCTGCCTTTCCTTGAGTTACTGCAATATCCTGGTCTCTTTCCTCTTTCCATTTTTCTTCCCCTATTCTCTGTAGTCAAAGCATTACCTGATGTCTCATCGGACCTTTTCGTCGCATTTCCTTGCTAAGGATTGCATTGACAACATCATCAAACTTTAAAGTACTAGATCTAGAGAGAGAGTTACTAATGGCCATAACTAAACCATTCCAACTTTCTGGCAATGAGCATTCATATAACAAAGCCCTAACTTCATCATCAAAAGTTACCCCTACAGAATTTAACTGACTAGTAACTGTAGTAAATTCATTTAAATGATCAGCAACAAATCCACCTTCTGACATCTTCATATTAGATAAATGTTTCATAAGAAATACCTTATTTGAGGTTGAGGGTTTTTCATATAGTTTGGCCAATGCCTTGATTAAACCCTCTATTGTCATTTCCTTTGAAATATTAAAGGCTATTGACACTGCTAAGCATATATGTATTGTTCCAAGTGCCTTTCTGTCGAGAATATCCCATTCTGTGTCTGCCATACTCGTCTTCTTCTTTGTCTTTCCACTCAATGGTAGGTATAGATCTCTCTGATACAGATAATCTTCCATAGCTGGTAGTTTTGGCCGTTAAATTTTTCGACCCTAAACCTACCATCTTCCATCATTGCTCCCACTCGAATGAGGAACCCTTATCTCCTACAAGTTTATCAACCAAATAAATTGTCAGCTCTGATACCAGTTGTTAGAAAATTATATATTACAGAGTAATGGAACACATAAAATATATTGCAGAAATATAAACACAGAAAACACATAAAACAAGAGACACACAGATATACTTGGTTCACCTAATTTGGGCTACGTCCACAAAGAAATAGCCAGTCCTTCCTTTTATATTATCCAGCAAAATGAAGAGATACAACCTACAATAGATCCACTGTAATTCCCTCTTCGCTCTCACACAATATTCTCTCCCTTTTGCACTCAGAATACATATCTACATAGAAGAAATATAATTCCCTCATATATAGCGAGGGGTTTCCTTCTAGGGAAAAAACACTAAATTAAACATAACTTCTACCATCATATATCTGCCTAATGAACGACCTAGATTGACTACAAAATTACAACATTTCACAGGGAAAATTTACATCTATTTTTAGCTTCGGGGGCACTGCCCCCGATACCCTACCAAGGGGGGCTCCTAAATATCCTTTTCGCTGCCCCTTGACCCCCCTTGCAGTGAAAATATTATAGGCATCGTTGTCGCCACATTACGAACTAGGGTCCAATGCGGTGATACCTCTTAATAAAGAAGATAATCAAGCTCCACAACCAACAATCTCCCACTTGGAGACTAATTATAGCAACCCCACCATTGCTTCATTTGCTGGAAAATGACTCCACTTTGGACCTAGTTGTTTCTCATCTTCTTCATCATACATGAAGACCAATTGAAACTGATCAGAATCTCAGTTTATCCCTGGTTACAACTTTTGTTAACATATATACAAGATTCTAGCTAGTGTGTATCTTTTCCAACTTCAATTGCCCATCTTCCAACACTGATTGTATGAAATGGTACTTGAGCTATATATGTTTAGTCTTGGAATGAAATGCAAATTTCTTTGTAAGATGTATGGCACTCTGGTTGTGACTGTATAACCTGCCCAACTCCTGCTTCTTACCCAATTCATCTAGAAACCTTTGTAACCAAATAATTTCTTTACTAGTCTCTATAGTAGCAACATACTTTGCTTTCATCATTGAGAGTGCAACAACACTTTGTAGTTTTGAAACCCAACTGGCAGTTGTTCCACCTAAAGTAAATACATACCTTGTTGTGCTCCTCCTGTTATCTCTATCACCCACCGTATCTGCATCAACATATCCCCGTAGAGAAATGTTTGAACCACCAAAGCATAATGCTTGATTTGTGGTACCTCTTAAATACCTAAGAATCCACTTCACCACCATCTAATGTTCTTTTCCTGTATTGTTCATGTACCTGCTTACAGCTCCCACTGCATGTGCAATATCAGGCCTTGTGCAAACCATTTCATACATTAAGCTTCCAACTACTGATGCAAAGGGAACTTTAGACATATAAGTCATTTCTTCCTGAGTCTTGGGACACATCTCCTTACTTAGTTTGAAATGGCTAGCCAAAGGTATACTAACTGGTTTCGCATTCTGCATATTAAATTTTTTTCAACACCTTTTCTATGTACTCACTCTAAGACAATGCTAATTTTTTATTCCTCCTGTCTCTAGTTATTCTCATACAGATCTACATAGACGCAATATAATTCCCTCATATATAGTGAGGGGTTGCCTTCTAGGGAAAAAAACCCTAAATTAAACATAACTTCTACTGTCAGATCTTCACCTAATGAATGACCCAGATTGACTACGAAATGACAACATTTTACGAGGTGGTTTTACATCTACTTTTAGGTTCAGGGGCTCCTAAATATTGTTGCTGCCCCCCTAGACCCCCCATTGTAGCGCAAAAATTATGGGAGGAATTGCTGCCACATTACAAACTGGGGTCTAATGTGGTGATACCTCTAAATAAAGAAGATAATCAGGTTCCACACCCAACAAAATAAAATTATCAACTCGAGGTTGTTACAAACCTCTCCTCCTTGGGGGAACACCACCATCAGTGTTATATGACACTTGTGACCAGCAAAACATACTACTTTGGAGCTTTATAACACATCTCAATGCAGTATTTACAATGACAACTATTGAAAAACATGACAAACATACCGCTTATTGGAGATTTATAAACACAACTCAACACGGTATTTACAATCACACGCACACACTCACATATACATCAAAAACTGATTTTATTCAATCTAGAAATAAAGAAGGATATAATTCTTGCATCAGATCACTCATCTCCCATGTAGCTTCATTCGGCCCAAATGCTTCCAATGCACTTTAACATGCTCTATTGCTCAGTTCCAGAGCCCGAGTTGTTTCCACTGGAATATGTATTGTGGCTTTGGTTGGAACTCTCCCACTAGTTCCCCCTACAATAAAGACCAATAAATCACATGATCAACATCCTGCACATATCTCTTAAGCAATGAAACATGGAAAACATCATGGGATTTCATTGTTGGCAGAAGTGCAATTTTGCATGCCACTGGTCCAATCCTCTCAAAGATACCAAAAGGCCTGCAATACTGAGGTGCCAACTTGGCACATGACCCAATCCTCAAGGGTATCCTCTTGTGCTTGATGCACAACTACACAATTTCCCCAACCTGAAATTCATTGAATGATCTATGTTGATTCACATAACTCTTCTATCTGTCTTATGTTTCCTTCAAATTCCTTTTGATAACATGCATCTCCTACACCATCTCTACCAACATATCAGGTCCAATAATTACCCTATTCATTGGATCACTCTAGTTCATAGGAGTATTACAACTTTTCCAACAGAGAGCCTCAAATTGACTCATATTCAAGGATTCTTAATACCCATTATTATAAGAAAAATTCACAAGTGGGAGATAATCCTCCCAATTCCTCTACTGAAGTATGACATACATCCTCAACATATCCTCTAGAATCATGTTAACCCTCTTTTTCTATCCATCTATATGTAGATGATAAGTTGTGTTGAAGGCTAACTCTGTCCCCCGATCCCTCAAACAATTCCTTCCAAAACTTGGAAGTTAACTTGGGAACACCATGCAACCTCACTATCTCCCTGATGAATGTCTGAGCTACCTCACTAGCTAAATTACTAGACTTTATTGCAATGAAGTGGGATACCTTTCTCAATCTATCAACCACAACCATGATGGAATCAGGTTGCATTGATGTCCTCAGTAATCATGTAATTAATTCCATGGAAATTACCTCTCATTTCCATTCTAGAATTGAAATAGGATGCAATAGACCAGTTGGATGCTTGCATTCATCTTTCACCTACTGATAGTCCAAACACCTTGCAACAAACTCAACCACCTATTTCTTCGAATTCGGCCAATAGTAGAACTTCTTAATGGCTTTCAAAGTCTTCTAGTATCCCAGGTGGCCTATATATGCCTAGGTGTTTCTCTATTGCCTTTTTATCATTGATGTCTAGTCTCTTCCTTTCCTTTTTCATTTTTCCTTTTTCCTTCATTTTCCCTCGTTTTCTCTCTAATTTTCCTTTCATCCACATGTGTTTCCCTTCCTCTCCCTTTTCTCCTATTTTCCTTTATTTCTCATATTAAGTTGCCATTTATTACCTCTTTTCCTTTTCCAATTTCCATAGCTATTAATAAACCACAAGTGATGCCCACTATATTTTTTTCCCTCAATTTAGCTTGGAATACATGTCCCATGACCTTGGTCTTATTTATTTACATAGAAAATAAACCTGGGGTTGTTACAAACTCGCCCCCCTTGGAGAAACACCATCCTCAATGTTCTATGACACTTATGACCAACAAAAAACATTGCTTATGGAGCTTTATAACACAACTTGATGCAGTATTTACAATGAAAACAACTGAAAACATGAAAAACATACCTCTTATTGGAGTTTTATAAACATAGCTCGACATGGTATTTATAATGACACACACACACACATAAATATATCAAAAACTCATTTGCTTCAAACAACAACTAAAGAAAGGCATAATTCTTGCATCTAATCGACCATCTCCCATGTAGTTTCATCGGGCCCAAAGTGCTTCTATTGCACTTTAACCTTCTCTATTGGTCCATTCTAGAGCATGTGTTATTTCCACTGCAATATGCATTGTGGCTCTGGTTGGAACTCTCCCTTTGCTTCCACCTATAATATAGACCAATCAATCACATGATAAACATCCTGCACATATCTCTTAAGCAATGAAACATGGAAAACATCTTGGACTTTCATTCTTGGTGGCAGTGAAAGTTTTTATACCACTGGTCCAATCCTCTCAATGATCTCAAAAGGACTGCAATATTGAGGTGCTATCTTGGCATATGACCCAATCCTCAAGGAGCTCCTTTAGGATTAATGAACAAGTACACATGCTCCCCAACTTGAAACTCCTTGAATGCTCTATGTTGATATGCATAGCTCTTATGTCTGTGCTATTTTGCCTTCAAATTTCTTTTAATAACTTGCATCTCCTGCTCCATCTATGCCAACATATTAGGCCCAATCAATACCTTGTTCACTAGATCACTCTAGCTGATAGGATTATTACAATATCCCATAGAGAGCCTCAAATGGACTCATCTTCAAGGATTCTTGATACTCATTATTATAAGAAAACTCCACTAGTGGAAGATGCTCCTCCCACTTCCTCTATTGATGTATGACATGCATCCTCAATAATATTGTTAACCTATTTGTCTGTCCATCTATCTGTAATGATAAATTGTGTTGAAGGGTAACTTTGTCCCCAAGCCTATAAACAATTCCTTCCAAAACTTAGAATTTAACTTGACATCTCTATATGATATAATCTTCTTGGGATCACCATGCAACCTCAATATGTCCTTGATGAATATATGAGCTACCTCACTAGCTGAATTAGTAGACTTTACCGCAATGAAGTGAGCTACCTTGCTCAACCTATCAACCACAACCATGGTTGAATCATGTTGCCTCGTTGTCATTGGCAATCTTGTAATGAATTCCATGGAAATTACTTACCATTTCCATTCTAGAATCAGAATAGGTTGCAATAAACCAGTTGGATGCATGCATTCAACTTTCACTTGTTGATAGTACAAACACCTTGCAACAAACTCATCTACCTCTTTATTTAAAATCGGCCAATAGTAGAACTTCTTAACAACTATCAAAGTCTTTGGGTATCCCAGGTGTCCTGAATATTGATTGACATGAAACTTTCTCAAGATAAACTTTTTCAACTCGCTAATGTCTGGCACATAAATCATGCTCCTGAACTTGACCAAGCCATCTAATGTGAGGTGATACTACTCATCCCTACACCTTCACCCTATTGTTGTAATATCTGCTTTAGTTGTTTATACCTCTCATCATGTTTCCCTACATGCAAGATCTGCTCCTGTAAATATGTCCCATGAGAGTTCACAATTAAAATATGATTTACCTGCACTCTCCTACTGAGAGCATATGCAACCATGTTCTCTTTTCCCTTGATTTACCTGATCTCAATATCAAACTCACAGAGAGTAAGAAACCATCTAGCTTGCCTTGCATTCATATTGATATGATCAAACAACTACCTCAATCCACTGTGATCACTCATCAAGATGAACCCCCTGCCAAGGAGATAATGTTTCCACATATTCAATGCATGAATGCTCACTTCCAACTCAATATAATGAGTCACATAATTGTTCATGTGCTCATTCAACTTCCTTGATTCATAGAAAACCACCTGTCCTTTCTGCATCATGACTCTTCCAAGTCCTTCCTCGCAAGCATCTGTACAAACCACAGACTCCTTGTCAAGATCTGTAATATTCAAAATTGGATCATCTGTAAGAAAATGCTTCAATTGAGCAAAGCTAGTTGCACACTTCTCATTCCATTCAAACTTATCCCCTTTCCTATGAAAATATGTGTCAGGAATCATGATTGTAGTTAGAAAAAAACCTGTAGGTTTTAGTCAAGGATCGTATCATAGAGATAAGGATCCATGAGAGACACTTAGTCCATGTCGCGAAACACAATAGGAGTGTTGGTTTATCCAATGTACAACAATATCGCCCCCCCCTGAATGTTTCAGGTGTGTATTAAACCCATGACCTACTCTCTAATACCACTTGTTGGGAATCATGATTGTCATTAAAACAAAACCCACAGGTTTTAGATAAGGATCCACAACATGCAGTTAGCCCATGTTGCGAAACACACAAGGAGTGTTGGTTTATCCAATGTCCAACAAGATGTGATAAGATAGCTAATCATAGAGAAGTTCTTGTTGAACCTCTTATAATAACTTAATAGTCCCATGAATGATCTAACTTCATCCACATTCATTGGAGTTGGCCACTCCATGATAGCTTTAATATTTTCTGGATCCACTGTTATCCATTCCTTGGAAACAAAATGTCCCAAGTAATGAATCAAAGTCTAAAAGAAACTACATTTTCTTAGCTTTGAGTATAACTTATGTTGTCTAAACAATCTCAATATTGATGCTAGGTGTTCTACACACTCCTCGTCATTATTTGAATATACCATTATGTCATCAGTAAATAATAACACAAACTTATCCAGGTAAGGGCACAACACACTATTCATCAAACACATGAGGTTGTTGGAGCATTATTAAGACCAAAAGGAACCACCACAAACTCATAGTGCCCATACCTTGTACGAAATGCAGTGTTGTAGATGACTTCTTCTTTGATGTGAAGCTCATGATATCCTAATCTCATATCAATGTTTAAAAATATTGTAGCTCCCTTGAGCTGATAAAAAATAATAATCAATTGATGGCAATGGATTCTTGTTCTTGATATTCACCTTGTATAGTTGTGTGTAATCAATGCAAAATATTAGAGTACCATCCTTCTTATTTACAAACAACACTGGCACACCCCAAGGAGACACACTTGGCCATATATATCTGTTATCAAGCATCTCTTAAAGCTGCAACTTCAATTCCACCAACTCAGACGTGCTCATCCTTACGGTGCCTTAGATATTTCTCCCAGCATCAAGTCAATAGAGAAACCCACCTCCCTATTAGGCAACAACTCTAGAATCTTTGCAGGAAAGACATCCTGAAATTATTGCAAAACACGGTACTTCTTCATGACTTCATCATCCTCATCTTCCTAACCTTTGTCATTGGAAACATGTAATGTAAATAATAAACATCCTTTTCCAGTATTTGCGTTTAACTTGCATAGTTGTAACCATTCTCATTGATGTAGGTTTCTTCTTCCCCTATAAGATTCTATATTCTCCATCATTTTCTAGGCACCCAATGGCCTTGTCATAGAAGTCTACCTCAGTCCTGTGAATGAACATCCATTCCATGCCTAAAAGAATGCTATATGAACGCAAAGGAAGCACATTTATATGTGTTGATGTAGGCATGTCATTAAGCTCAAATGCACAAGGTGTCATCCAATGGTGAACTCTTCTCTTGGTCCCTGTAGCCAACTACACTAGCCAAGATTCTGCATGCACTTCCTTATCCAATTGGAACTGATCCACTAGGTCAGGACTAATATAGTTATAATTAGATCCAGGATCAATCAAAATGGAAGCAAATTGATCACAAAGATTACCTTCCATATTGATAATAGATGCTTGATGATCTTCTTGCCTACTATCCATTATTGCATAAATATGGGGAATACTTTGGCCTACATCTCAAACTACTTATGCCTCTTGAGCACTGTAAATCCGAGGCATGCCACCATGATGTGATGAAATATTCCTCCTATGATGCTCTCCACCACAGTTTCAACACCTCAAAGGTTTCATGCCATTGCCTTTATTTTGTTACTCCTTAGGTTGAGACTGATGTCCTGTCTCAGTCACAATGAACTTCTTATGAGGTGTGACATTTTTCTTGTCACCTGCATCTTGAGATCTTCCTCGCTTCTTAGGAAATTTTCATTTAGTCTTGTCATTACCTTTCTAGTCTTGCTTGAACTCAGGCTTGTGCTTTGACTGCTCATAACAATGCTTCATTTTTCTGATGGCTTTCTTCAATGACCGAGGCTCATCAAACTCAATCTAGTCTTTGAATGTTATTGGAATCCCATTGATGAACCTTTGAGTATTTTCTTTATCATCCTTTATATAAGGCACATATCTCAACATATCTAGAGATTTGGTTTCGTACTCTTCATTTTTCATGGAACCAATCTTGAGCTCATATAAGTCATTGTCTTTCCCTTCATAATACCTCTCATAAAGGTACTTTCTTTTGAAGATTCTTTCAGACTCATACCAAATCAATTCCTATTCTGTGATGCCTCTGACATGCTTAACATCTTCCCACCAAATGATTATTTTTTCCTTGAGATTGAAGGTGGTTATCTTGGGTTTCATGAATTCTAAATAATCATGCAACATGAAGAATTTCTTCATCCCAAGCAGCCATGATTTTGCATATTTTTATTTCTTCATTTCTTCATCAAAAATAGGATGCTTGGATTTCTTGAACTTTTCTAGAAAATATCCCCTCTCACTCCTCATATAAGGATGTTGGTGGTGGTGATGATGATGGTCTCTCAAAACCAAAGCTTGAATAAAATCCATGAGAGCTAGCCCTCCTCTTAGGGGTATCTAAGGATCTTCCACCTCGTACTGTATCATCTCTATCCATCATGTACTCTTTCTGAGACTTGCTTCCATCTGCACCATTGGTTTTCTTCATGTCCATGACTGATCCCTAGTTTTCCTTGCTTTTGTAAATATGAAGGCTCTAGAGGATGACCACATTAACCTTGGCTTGCTTTTATTGAGCTTTGGAAAGAATTTATTGTGCCTCAATCAACCACTCATTGTCTTCCTTGCAACTCGTTATTTCTCCCTTGAAACTTCTCAATGTGTCTGCCAAAACAAGATAATATACCTCTCTGTACTACTCAACTGATCTCTTCCAGCCTACCAATGTCTCTTCCATCATGTACAGAAAGTCGTATGAACTGTACTCAACTATTCTTCTCTTCATCTCTTGGCCTTCTATTTCTTGCGATGTGTCATTATTAGCTATGTAAAACATAATCAAAAGCATACCTCAATGTAGAGTAATGGGAGGCTATTTCATCTACACAAGCTAATCCAGATTAGCATGATACAAAATCACAAGCATACCATCTCATACATGGATATCATAACCATAACAATAAATAAGCAACATGCATGCATGATAAACAAATATACAACTGGAATGCATGCATAACAATTTGCATTTACGCTGACATCCAGTGATGCAACCTCTCTTTGATACTATCCTATAACCACCCCATCCCACATTTACCCTCTTTGACAAGATCTCTAGCATAAACATGAGTTGATATTTACTATGGCATGACCCAACGTCCAAGTTCCAGTGATGGAAGTGGGGTCTACTAACCGAAAACATACTGACACCTCACAAGAGCATCACATCACTACGACATCAGATAACATCTATCGATGATCTTTCCTTGGGCTAGTACTTTCTTTTTCCTAGACCTTATACCATAGATGCATGCACGCCACAGTTTTCATGTAGTTGAAAGGCTCTAGTTAGACACACAATCCTTCCTCCATGTAGTTGTAGCTGAAATCTCTCAGATTAGAGGGTGCAACTAGCAACTCAGATCCATATTTTCAGGGCTAGCTATAGAATAGCTATCGAGAACAACCAAAAACTCTCTAGATATCAGTCTAAGATGATAATAAGTTTGAAAGATAAGTACTAAGGCTAGATCTTTCTTAGAAATTTCCAAACATGTGATAAATGTTTCATCAAACAAATGGTAAACATAGTAATTATGAGTCATGAATGCATATTTGTTGAATGTCTCCTTAACTTCAATATGAAAATAATTCATATTATCATATGAAAATTCCAACCAAGTCAGGGATTTCCATGTACCACCCGCCCATATATTGGGTTGAACAAAATCTCTCTTTCATTCCATCACCCGTGTGCCATATTCCAAGCATGAATGTGGGATTTCATGGGATATATCAAAACAAAACCAACTAGGGCTTCTAAAGATCAATCCACCTCAACCCTCAATGATAGTGATTTCTCCTAAAATAGTCCAAAAATCACTAAGACCAAAAAAGCTTGGATGCTTCCAACTTTTTTCACCATAACCAGAGGAATTTTCTATCTCCATCGGTCCATCAAAATTTCTAGGAGAAAGCCCATCTCCACCCTTGACCCTTGGAAATCTCCTATGACGACCCCACCAGGATCCAAGGCCTATTGGTCATCCAAATCTTAAACCAAAAAAAGGAACCCACAACACCATGGTTGTCTGAGAAATGGTAAGGCAAGGCTAAAAACCACTATCAATCTAGGAAAATCCCATGCCAATCACAGCAAAGCAACCAAATTCCAAATGCATGTACCATGCATCCAAATCTCAGTAACACATGCAACTTGTTACCTGCAATGTCCTTCTACTATAGTTTCTATTCCAATCCTTTCCTTGTGCTCCCTTGATTTCCTTTGATTTTTTTCTTGCTTTTCCAAGTGATTCCTCTCTCTTCTCTTAGAGCTATATTTCTAAAAGTGATGAAAAGCTAGAATTGACAAAAGTTGTCAACTGTTTCTCTAATGCCTTTTTATCATTGATGTCTAGTCTCTTCCTTTCGTTTTTTGCTTCTTTTTTTTCCCTTATTTTCTATCTAATTTCCTTTGCATGCATTTTGTGTCCCTTCATCTCCCTTTTTCTCGTATTTTCCTTTATTTGTCATATTAAATTACCATTTATTGCCTCTTTTCCTTTTCCAATTCCTTTGCCAATTTCCATAACCATTAAGAAACCACAAGTTATGCCCACTATAATTTTTTCCCTCCATTTAGCTTGGAATACGTGTCCCATGAACGTGTTCTAATTTATTTACATAGAAAATCAACGTGAGGCTACTACAACAACCCATCAAATTCCAGGCCTATTGTGATCTCCCATAAGTTTCGAGTTGATGTATATCTAATGCATGAAAAATATAGAGAAATCATTGCAAAGTGTGGAAGATATTATTAATGAGACATGAACTTATAATAAAAGTATAACAACCAACATACCCAATTTCATGCGGTAGGACCAATCAGCCACTTAGCAATGGAAAATATGGGTAGCAGGGTTAGAATTTCACTGAACGGGGTAGGAGAGGGAGGGAACAAAAAACAAAATAGAGGGAGAAAGGTGGAGAGAGAGAGGGGGTGACAAGGGAG
>APFE030349590.1:215069-229865 GCA_000404065.3 Pinus taeda | reverse complement strand
AAATTACAAATTATTAGAGATAAATATTGCAAAGTTGGCTCAGCTATACACCATGTGAGGATGAAGAAATGTTTAAGGAATGATAACCTTTAAGGTAATCTTTAACAACTTTTAAATTCTCTATCACTTGTAAGTTTAGATTTCTTGACACAATTAAAATGACTAACATAAACAACTTATATATATTATTGTAGTACTTGTTAGGTAGTCTTATTTTTGTTCCTAGACTAAATTAGTAATTCATGTTAGTCATTTTTAGTTGCATTTCTTATTAGTTAGTCCTCTATTTTAATCTAGGACTAAATTAGTGATTTATGTCACTGGTTTTTAGTTGGGTCACTTAAGATTGCTCATTTTTGGTAGTATTTCACTTCGAAAAGTTGTGGTCACTAACGTTTTTAGTCACCCAGTCACTTATTTATCATTTTCTACAAGTGAGAGATTAGTTGTAGATAATGAAATGTTGTGTTTCCCCATAGGTTGTGAACTCTAAAAAAATGTTCTTCATAACAATTTTTGTGGTTGGAAATTTATTGTGTAAAGTTGAAGTAATTGTATGCAGGGTCGAAGATTGTCAAAAAAATTCGTAATTTTCTTTCATGACAGCTTGTATCATTCGCAAGGTGAAAGGACTAGAGCGTGTCAAATCTACTATTGTGTGAAGAGCTCCTCTCTTATTTGATTTATTCTAGGAATCCTATTATACAATGCATTAAAACCCAAGGTTAGATTGTGATAATACATTGGACACCTCAATGACAAGTCTACAGACAGTGTTATACGTTTGACCAAACTCTTGTGGTTCTTATGCAAGGACAAAGTGTGACTAAATAGCACAAGCCTGCATTGAGTATACATAAATGTTTACCACTATGTATTGCATGGATATTTCTTGTTTATTGTTTGACAGTGAATTTAGAACTTCCATTTGAATATCAAAATTGTTTAACAAGATTTGTATTCATAGGTGTTGATAGTCCGCTACTATCACCAGCAGCTAACAAGTACCCAGTGTTGCTGAAAATGATGAGTGTTATGCTACTATAAGATGTTCTTTTTCAAGGTTTATCTTGTGTATGTTTGTTATGATTTATTCTAATGGAGGGTTTGGTGAGAAGTTAATTTGTTGTTGCTACTAATGATAGAGGTTTTTGTTGTATATTGAAGACCAGAGCTACTGGATGACAATTAGGGTTTTGATTATTGAGATCTTTATCGTCCATATATGTTACTAAGCTTGAGACTATTGATATGTTGTTGAATGACATAACTAATAAGAAGTCAAAGGTTTTTCTTATGGTTTGTCAAGGGATGTGTTATGATCATATGCTAGTGTTGAAATCAGTGTTAGTATGTTGATGAATGATTATGAATATTTTTTAAGTGATTATCAAGCTAGATATTGAATTTAGGCTTATGTGATCCATATCAAGTTTTTGAGACATGTTTTCAGTGACAATCACATCAAAATTCATTTGTCGACACGTTGTGAACCAACCAATGTGGTTCATTGTCAGGACGAGATGACTATATATTATAATAATGAAGTTATTGTCGGGTTAGATGACTAAGTGAGAGTGAGGTACATAGTTGAATCTTGCCAAGACTAGAAAAAGTTAAATTGAGAGTTGATTTTGAACTTTGTGTTGAAGGGAGTGGATTCAGTTTGAAAATGAGATGAAAGGGAGGTTTGACACATTGATTTGGGCATTTGCGCCTCCAACTAGTTGGTGCCAAAAAAATTGACCTGAGGGTGTAGGGGGTTTCATGTTGGTGGTTGCCAATAAGCATTATGAAGGGACTGGGGGCTTCTTATTGGTGGGGTCCAGAAGAAAAAGAAAAAAGACAAGTGATTGGGTGCTTCCTTCTAGTGAGTGTGAGTAAAACAAGATAAGGGATTGTGTGCTTCCTATTATTAGGTGAGAAAAAAACAAGATGGGGAAATGGGTGCTTCTTTCTAGTGGGTGCCAACAAAACATAACAAACGAAGTGGGTTATTCCTATTATTTGGTGCCAGCAAATATATGTAAGTAATGATTGAATATTAGGAAGATAAGAAGGATGTTTCTTTTCTCCTTTTATGGCTTTCTACCTATGATTCCCCTCATTTCCTTTTCACATTTTTATTGTATGGTTCAAGCTTTATTTTGTGCATAAAGGGATATTCAAACAAATGATGAGAAAATGAACAAAATAAATAGGTGCTTACGCCACACTTAGTGCACTCAGATAAAGGAAACATCAAATACCTGCTTTGTTGTAAGTAAAATTATCAAAAGAATGAGAGTTAAGGGAAGGTGGAGTCCATGTCCGACAGTTGGATGACATTACGTTTAAGCACTGAGAAGCTACCCATCAAATTGTCGTCCATCGTGACGTAGTCAGCCCTCGAAAACATTATTTTTGGGGGGGGGGGGGGGGGGGGGGGGGGGGGGGGAACTACCATGACTTATACGTCGGTTCTGGCCCCGAAGAAGAAAACTCCAAGGCAATTATTAGGTTGATCATTGACCTAGATTTATTTTGGGGGTCTTGGCTTTATCGCCACTCAAAATGGTTCACCAAGTTGAAGAACTAGGGACCACACCTGCCAAACTGTACACTAAGATATTTTTGACAAATGAAAGTGAGCGATGCGGTAAAAAGGCTAAAGGTACCCCCCTCCTCTTCCATCCAATCACACTGCCAACTCCCTAGAACCACCTTTCACCCCCCCTCACATGCTCATCTGAAGTCATGTTACCATTTTCTCTCTCCTATAAAAATTGGACCCGCTAGCCATTTGAATTTAAAATATATACTTTACAATTGAGTTTTCATGTCGCTCCACTAGTTGACAATGTTGTTCAACTATCATATAGTCCAAAATTTCCTCAAAGTCATTTGGCCCCAAATTTTCCCAGTCGTCAAGTAACTCATGGGCCTTCAACTCACAATTTTCTTCCATATGCTTATAATGAAGAAACCTGCATCTAAAACCCCAAACCTTGAGAGGTTAAACCCTCTTCGAACATTGAGCCCCTTATGGACAAGGAAGTTGAAATTCATGACCCACCCTACATATGTATGATTATAATTTCAAGGGAGAAGACCCCTTTAGTGTAGTAGAGCTAGGTTTGTATTACTAAATTTCCCCATCTATCTACCATTTCCCAGAATTTGTTTCTCGACTCACCGTGCCTTATGTTGAAGACAAAAATTGTTTCATATCCTTTGTTGGAGTGAAGATTCTGGAAATAACTCCATATTTAATTCTAAGAGATTTTATCTACCTAGTCTCTCCCAACTATGAGAAATTTACAGAGACAAACTTGTTCTACAACTACAATGCCCTCCCAGCTCGGGAACAACAAGCATTCCTACATATGATTCTGGCTCCCAGCCATAAAACCATACCCATCGATGATTCTTTCCCCATACCCATGTTTACGGAAGTAGTACAACCCATCGTCACGTTGATTGACCTACTGTTTGGAGAGGATGACACCTAAAATACTACCAAGGCTGCCATAGGGTTTCTGAGAGTAATGATGCAGCCGAGCCATGTTTTTGATAAACCCTCATTTCTAGATGAATCTATTAAATTCCATTTGCACCATTTCCCTATTACAACTATTTTAGGTATTATTCCACTTTCTTTTATCTATTCATGTATACCCACATGGATGAATTTGAATATTTGGGCCTCATTCTTATGGATTCCCGCAAACAGAGAAAATATGTCTTTGACTGGGATGTTTCCATTAGAAAGAAACCCAACAATGAGGGTTATGCTCATTTCATTTTCACTTTTATGTCTACAGCCTATAAAATTATCCATAATTTCTCTCCCCCAAGAATGTTTCCCCAACAAAAAGAAATTCTCTGGCTCAAAAAAGACACCAAGGTGGGAGACTGGTATGTGTTCAAAGATTATATTGAAATTAGGGTTAATGGGTCTGAGCTTCCTCCTTACCATTTACCCATCCTTGTGCCCATGAGAATATTTTCCCTAGAATTCATTCGACAAAGGTTGTATGCCGATACAATCCACTTTGTTCCTGCTAAGAAGAGATACATGATTAAATTAGGTAAACCAATAGGTCATTTCATTGTAAATACCAGACAAACCTTTTAGTCAATTGAAGACTTATTGAAGAATATGAATTTTGAAATGGGAGCAATTTGGCACTATGACCCCCATGGCATCATCTCAAATAAAAGGAGAAGTATAAATTCCTCAGCTTATGATCATGAATATAGGCCTGAACTTGAATGGAAGGCTAACTTCAATTCCTAGTCTATTAATACAGAGATGGAGATTGAGACTAAGACCTCAAAGGATAAAGCCCAGAAGAGAAACATGGGTGGTGATAGAGACATCGAAATGCAAGAAGCTCACTCAAGTAAAAGGCACAAAATTCAGGACACAGATGATGAGGAGATTGAGACTAGGTTTATTGAGACAAATATAGACTAGTCAAGATTTCAGGTGACCTTAGAAAAATCCCCTCAAGCTTCTACCTCCACGTCTATAGAGGTAGCAATTCAGGGTTCCGTCAGGAGCTCAACCACAACAGGACCTAGTTGGGTAGTAGGGGATTTGATAGAAGAGAGAAACAAGAGAATTAGAGAGGGAATGCAACAGAAGTTGGCATCACATTTAGTACCTTATTAGACCAGAGTTCTTGTTGCCATGGACCTAGAGAGAACTGAAAAAAAAAAAATTTCATTGCGTCATCCCTCAGGATATTCCCTTCCTTCGGGGTCATAGTTTAGGACTCTAGGTGTATCACTTGACATGACCAGTGTCCCTCTCTAGGGAAAATTAAATTTTCATAGATAGGTAGGAGAATTGATTTATAGCGAGCTGAGCCAAAATTCTATGACTATCAGTAAATATGAGAAGTTACTAAAGAAGGTTGCCACAAAACTAAAGCAAGAGAGAACCAAGTCTAGATCCCTCCATATACAAAATGAAAACTTCAGAGAGCTAATTATCAAACTGGGAGTGAACCCAGAAGATAAGATTGTGATAGAGTCTCTTATTCAAATTTCACAGGCTAAAATCCAAGACCTAAAACATAAGTTGAAGTTGTTTTCTAGTGAACATGTGAAATATTAGGAATTAGCTGAGGGGGGAAGGAGAAAAAAAGATCCTAGCTAAAGAATTGATTTATAGAAATAACGAAGTGGTGACTCTTAAACAACATGTGGAAGAGATATAACAGAGGATAAACTCTCATATTTGTGCAGTGCTAGAACCTTAAAATACACAAAATCCCATCAAATAGCTAAATAATACCCTCACTGAATTACAATTCTCTGAAGGTGAACTCAAGAAAGTGTAGGTGGATCTGGAGAATGCCAAGTGCACTCTCATACATAAGGAAAAAGTAGGTGGACATTGCAGGGGGAAATTTTGAGCAGATCAACAAAAATATACAAACTAAAAATCAAGAGATTACTAGGCTAAAAAGTAAGCTGAAAGGTAACATGCCCCTCCTCCATGTTGAGCAGTTGATTTGGGATGAAATCATAA
The DNA here is from genome assembly GCA_000404065.3 of Pinus taeda. Lineage (NCBI taxonomy): Eukaryota > Viridiplantae > Streptophyta > Pinopsida > Pinales > Pinaceae > Pinus > Pinus taeda. Next base: position 224,344 of record APFE030349590.1, on the reverse strand, counting down.
CTAATGTAAAGAGCATATGGGAAAATATAACCTTGACAGAATAATAGAAAATTTTTGTTAAATATTATGAGTTCTTTATTTTATCAACCAAAGAAGGAGACAGAAAAAATGCTGAGACAACAAAAAAATTCTTCTGGTATATTAATGAAAATCCAACCAGCGATTTGAGGACCATGGATAGAGTGAACCGAGTCAGTGCAATCATGGAAGTCTCCAAGATGATTTAGAAGAAACAGCTAGAGCCAAGGCCGCGAAATGTGTGGAAAAGGTGTTAAGAGTTGTAGCTACCTTTGATTCAGATTTTGATCAGAGAGTTAGAGTTGGATTTCCCAGTTGTTGAGACGTCGTAGGAGGATTGATCCCATTGGACAAGTATAATCAAATTTTGGTGGAAGCTAAGAGCAAGGTTGACTCCTCTCATGAAAAGGCCTCCTCTCTTGAAGGAAAAACCATAGTAAACTATCTAAGGAGGGACTTCCAATTGCTCTGGTTGGTGAAGACATCATTCCCACCAAGCCAAATTATGAAGAGCCCATTAGCCTAAGGATTTCTTATCAAGGCTTCTTTCATTCTCCTCTACCAAGCCTAGAACTGTGGCAAAAGTACGACCAACTCATAAATACAAATCGTCTCCAAATTATTGAGTTAGGATTTTTTTCCACTAGAGGAAGCTCAACATAAATGAAGATATTTTTATGGTGTCAATCATGACACTTCGTGATTTTTTTGTTTTTGTAAATATTCCATTTCAATAATGCAATCAATTCAGTTATATTTTAGTTGGGACAATTATGCAAGTTGCACATTTGCACCATTTGTATTGTTACGAAATCATTAGCATATCAAGAAGGAATATTTTTGTAAGGGTTACTCATCCATGAGACCCTATAAAAACTATTTATGAGATATTTTTGAAGGTTCTAAATTTTTTCTTCAAAGGGCTTCCAAAAATCTGAATTGGAAAGAAGAAAACTTGTATGCTCTATCGGTGGATTAATAAAGAAGTTATGGTGATTCTAATTGTAGGAACTTGTAGTATGTAATCTCTCCTTTGTTTATTCCATTATGTGTTTCTTTATTCTCGAATAACATGTAATAGTATTTGTTGGATTTATTCTTAGAATCATGGATTCATCTGTGTCTAATTTTGATCAAAGATGCTTGTGATAAATGAGATCTAATGTCCTTAATATGCACTCCATGTTCTATGAATTTCATTTACATTTTTCACCTTCTCATTTTCTTGTTGAAGTTCAATACAAAGGATTTTGTGATAAGCCCTGTGTATTAAATTTATTTTCCTCATATTCTTCTTTCACATATTCTACAATGACAAAATGAACTATACGCTTCTGCAAACTAGTCACCGGAGGCAAATGTTAAAACTTAAGTCCTCTGTAGAGTTTTTGTTAATTATTAAAATATGCCCTTTGGAAGAGATATTTCAACCATTTATAATTCATGTTGTATTTTAAAGGTTAAATGTTAATGAAGAAATAATACAAATACTCTAAGATGTCATAGGCATTGACTTCCCTCAACCTATAGGTTGTCTCTAGGAGAAACAATACCTTCTAGAGTCATTTCCAAGGAAAGGGGTTATGGGTTGAAGATCTCTCTCCTTGGTGAATCCACTACATAAACCCTCAGTTGGTCGCCCTGTCTTTCAAGAAGCCTCGTACTCATTCTAACACTTCACAAAAGAAGACTCCCCCTGTATTTGACCCATAAAGAATTGTTTCCAAGAGGGTTTGGAAAGAGAGAACTCCTAATACGCGAGATCCTATGATCTCAACCCCCAAAATTTCAACTTCCCACTCACAGAAGGCTGAAAAAATTACCCTAAGTCCTCATCCAAAGTTTTAGATTATTCTGAAGAACATTTCCCATTACTTAGATCTAATTCCTCAAAAATCAAATCTAAAGAGATTTCCGTCAGTTCACATCCTTTCACATTTCATACCTTCCCAGAAGCTGAAGAAGTCAAGGATATCATTAGCACTAGTTTGACTTAGAGCATTATTAATGATCCACCTCAGGTTTAGTTAGCTACCATTCACACAACCCCTTAACTAGGTCCTATGTCAAATCTTCTACAACCTCCATTGTAAAACATGCTTGTGCCTGGTTTCCTACTTAATAAATATGCTCCACTTAACTTATATCAGCCTTTGAATGGGTTGCCACAAGATTACCTTAAATTCCTGCCAAGATTTAAAGGGGAGGATGATAATTCAGCTCAAATACATATAGAAGTCTTATGTGCATTTTTTGAGAATTTAAATGTGGAACATTTGGATGTAGTCTTAAGACTCTTCGTTCAGCCATTAGATGGTTTAAGACCTTACCATATGCTTTAATTAACACTTGGGAAGAGATGGAGAACTCTTTCATGCAAAAACGAGGAGAGAAAAGGGACCATGGGTACATTATTACCGAATTTAATGCAATGAAGAAAAAACATAAGCATGATGTCTCAGAATTTATAAAGAGGTTTAATAAATTAAATGGTAGCCTTCCTATTGAAATTAAACCTCCACAAGAAGTTGATAAAAAAAAATTTGTTGGGGCCTTCAATCCAGACTTTGGATTCACTCTTAGAGAGAGAGAAAATGTCATACACTTGAACAAATTCAGATAGATGCTCTACAAGTGGGCGAAAATTTCATGTCTATTGGAAAATTGGAAGGGAAGGTTGAATATGGTGATAGGAAAAGCGGAAATGAAGAATCCAGTTCCTCAGGCCAAGCAAAGGAAACCCAATAACGTAAGTTGGATTAAATTAACAAGTTAATAAGAAATTTGTCAAAGAAACTGGTAAAGTTGGAACTAGACAGTAAAAATCCTCCTTGACAAAGTCAGCAAGCTCCCATAGGAACTTTAACCCCTAGTATAAGAGGCTACCTTTACAACTCATGCAAAGGAAAATTTAGGATCAACAAGATCAGATACAACTTCCCCTATATTTAGAAGATGATCATGAGGAAAGCATTGAAGATGCTATATAAGTGCAAGACAACCAATTATCTTCTCTCTCAGAGGGAGAAAATGAGATAGAAGCACAAGGAGGTGAAGGGGAGGATTTGGATATCCTGTTGGATGATGATGAGATAGACATCTAATGCAAATGTTGTTTTTACTTCATGAAAGCCCAGTTTCAGAGGAAGCATGATTTGAAGTCATCTAGGAAAAGGTCCAGGGTGCAAGATTGTAATGAAGAAACTCCTCAATCTAGTCCCCCTAAACTGATAGACAAAGGGAAGAAACTAGTCAACTCAGTCCCTTTGATGAAAGGAGAACCTTCCCATCCCATCCATCTCAATTCTGAAGTCTCAAAGGAAACAACGAACCACCTGAGTAAGTTAAAATTGATAGGAATCCCTCGACTTTCAGCATGCAAAAATAATTAGATTATGTCAAGGTATGTGTTCCTTTGACTGAGTTATTGAAGAAACCCAATTGTAAAGCACATGTCTCTTAGTTTATGAGTTCACCCACCATCACCCCTCTTAAAGATATCCTTAATCTATATGAAGAAAGTCCCATGGTTGCATGTGGTCCACATGTGGAGTAGGAGGGCCCTTCTACTCTCCTATTCTATGTCACCTTGGTGGTCCATGATTTGTTGTTGCATAACTGTATGTTGGACTTAGGAGCTTCTCATGATTTAATACCATTGTATGTAATGGAACAATTAGGTCTACAGATAACAAAATCATACAAAGATTTATACTCTTTCGATTCTAAAAGAGTGAACTATCCGGGTATGGTTAAAGATCTAGTGGTTAATTTGGCTCAAATCCCAGTGAAAAGCATGGTAATGGATATTGCATTCATTGGCATCCATGCAACGTTTGGTATGATCTTGTCCAAGTCATGGGGGATGAAAATTGGAGGGTCTATTAAACTTGATATAGCATATGCTACCATTCTAGTGTTTGGAGGAAAGGAACACGGATTATACAGAGAATCCAAATTTGTAAAGATAATTACAAAGGCATATTTTTCAAACAATGCTCCTGTGTATGGTCAGCAAAAGGATTTTTCTTGTCTTTTAATGGAAGAAAATGATCAAATCAGAGAAGACACTCAGGTGGATTTTTCTATCCAACCAAGTAAACAACCACTAGAACATGATCATATATGGAAAGTATACTTTGATGGTGCTTCTTCTTGGGAAGGTAATGGAGCATGTGTGTTTTTGGTATCCCTAGAAGGCAGACTTATTCCTTTCTCTTTCAAACTAGAATTTGAGGCCACAAATAATTTTGCTAAATATGAAGCATTGATGTTGGGACTACAAGCTACTAAAAACCTTAATATTGGATGCATAACTATGTTTCAGGATTCTGATCTAGTGGTGAAACAAGTAAAGAATCAATGCCAAACCAAGCATCCAAGGTTGAAGTCCTACAGAAAAGAGGTGTGGGATTTGGTTGAAATTTTTGTCTTGGCTTTCAATGTTCAGTTTTTGCGCAGGGAGTGGAATGGAATGGCCAATTCCTTGGCAATTTCTTCAAGCAACTTAAAACCCCCACAAAACCCCTTGCTCAAATATGAAGTTGAGGTCTAATACAGGCCTTCGGTATAAGACAATGTGAAATATTGGCAGGTTTCTGAGAATGAGGAACAGATCAAACACTTTATAGATTTATTGGAGATTTCTCAACTTACTGATTATCAAGAAAATGAAAATGCAACGGAATAAAAACAACCATATTAGGGAGAATAAATTGTTGGTCACAAAATTTTACAATTAAAGGGAAATAATATCCCCATAGGGTTGGCCCCATTAGAGAGGCTTTTTAACTCAAACGATGTGGCTACTAAACCAACCAAATGAGAGCTTGAGGAAGATGTGGAGGACTGTAATATTGGCACAACTAGGTTTTTGTACACCTTGGGGATTTGCAGAAAACAATGTTTACCACACCATGGGGGTGTTTATGTATGTCAAGAAGCCTTTTGGCCTTATAAATGTTGGAGCCAATTTCCAAAGGGTGATGGATATAACATTCATTGGGGAGAAGGACAAATTTGGAGTAATTTATCTAAATGACATAATTGTTTTCTTGAAATCAAATGAGGAGAATCTCCAACACTTGCATCTCACTTTTGCAAAGTGTAGGAAATATGGTTTGTTTTCAAATCCTAAGAAATGAAATTTTTCTCTAAGTGAAGGTAGGGCCATATAGTGGCAAGGGAAGGAGTAAATACTGACCCCAAAAGGGTGGAATATATTATAAATATTCCATTACCAAGGAATAAAGGGGGAATTTAGGATTTCTTGCGCAAAATAAGTTTCCTAAGAATTTTTATACCGAACTATGCTGAAATCATCAAAGAAATCATAGATATGTTGAAAAAGAATAAGGAAGTCAAATGGAATATTAAAGATCGGGAATATTATCTAGAATAAAAAATGTCTTTGCAAAATCCCTAGTCTTAGTTAGCTTGGATTATTAAAGGTCATTCCTTATTTTCACTTTTTCCTCTCCTAACATGTAGGTAATTGTTTTATTGGAGAAAAATGGTGATGATAGCAACAATCAATTGCATTTTTCAGATAGGTATTGAGAGATGTAGAATCGAAATAAATATTCTTGAAAAATATGCTTATGCCCTAGTCAAAGCTCTGAATGCTTTCTGAATTTATGTCCTACATTCAAAGGTAATTGCTTATGTCCCTAAAATTTCACTGAAAGATATCCTCATATAGGGTGACAGCGAAGGCAAGAGAGGCAAATGGATTGCCAAGGTTCAAGAATATGATATAGATATTAAGCCTACCAAATTGATTAAGGGGTAGGGGTTGGCTAAAATATTATTTGAAGCTAATTTCCAAGCCTTGGGCATAAACCTGCTAGTAGACTAGGAAGAGGAAAAAGGGAAACAAGAACAGGGAAACATTGAAACCTCAATGCCAAAAATTTAAAAGAAGTATCTAGTCCTAGACCTATACAAATATCTTTTTCACTAATTACTTTTTCTGAGTTTCCCGTTGAATATCAACAAAGTAAAATATAGATCCTTGAGGCTCGAGGCTCAAAGTTTAGTTATCTCAAATGACCAACTCTATTAGAAGGATCTGGTGGGAATCTTACTATTATGCCTGGTGGAAGAGGATATCCCTAAGGTGATAAATGAGTTTCATAACTATGTTTGTGGGAGACATTATAGATGGAGTGGCATAACCCATAAGATTCTCAAATTTGGTTTCTATTGGCTCAAGTTATTTGGTGAGCTGCATGCATATCTCAAGGCCTCTGAAAAATGCCAATTTTTTGTTGAAAAGTAGAGGTTGGCATCCCTCCCTTTGATTCATGTTTTTGTAGAAGAGCCATTTGGACAATGGGGACTAAATTTTATTGAGGAGATACATCCACCATCAATTAGTCAACACAAGTGGATACTCACAATAATATATTGTTTCACTAAATGGGTAGAGGCCATCCCTTCAAAGAATGCAACTGATGCAATGGTCATTTAATTTATGGAGGAGAATATCCATCCTTGCCAATAATGTCACTGATAATGCTCAGGTATTTTAATCAACCAACTTTATTAATTTATGTCAGAAATACAATATCATTTTGGGACACTCCACCACTTACTATCCTTAGGGGAATGGATTAGTAGAATTGTCAAACAAGACTTTAGTGAGGATTCTTAAAAAGACCATAGTAGAAAATTAAAAAAATTGGGACTCACAGCTTAAGTTTACAATATGGGCCAATAGAGCTACTACCAAAAGATCATCTGGGAAGTTACCCTTTGAGTTGGTATATGGAACAACTGCAATTTTTCCTATCCTATTAGCTATGTTCGTGGCTAAATTATTACAACATGCTGAGGAGGAGTCAAATTCTCTAAACAAGAGAATGAATCAGCTAGTGGAACTACAAGAAAACAAAGGAAAGGTAACTCAGAGTTTGATTAGATATCAAGAAAAGATGAAGGCTCTTTTGAGAAGAAGGCAAAGGAAAAATCCTTACAGCTAGGAGATTTAGTACTCAAGTGGAATGTTAGGAGAAAGGACAAAAGAAAACATGGGAAATCTAATCCCCTATAGTTTGGACCCTTCAAGATAACTAAAGGAAAGGGGAACAAAACCTTCTTACTAGAGAACTTGGACAGTGAAGTGCTTGAACTGCCTATAAATGGGAAGTTCATCAAGATCTATTTCCAACAATAAATAATCCCACCCTCATCCATTGTAAATACCAGTGAGCCATTGTACATACTAGATATGTTTCTTATGTCTTAATGCTTCTATTTTTCCTTTATACACGCCTGAATAAATTGACTCTAGGTCCAACTTGAAGGCACTAATCTGCAGGTTCTCAATGTATTTCTTCCATTATAATGTCCCCATTTGGAGCCCATGTTGTTCCCCTCATTTCCTTTTCAATTTTTTATTATATGGCCTGAGCTTTATTTTATGCAGAAACGGACAATCAGACAAATGATGTGAAAATGAACAAAATAAATAGGTTTTTACCACACACTTAGTGCGCTCAGATAAAGGAGCATCAAATACTCACTTGGTTGCAAGTAAAATGATCAAAAGAATGAGAGTTAATGGAAGGTGGAATACATCTCTTCCAATTGGAAAGCATTATGTTTAAGCACCAAGCAGCTACCCATCAGATGTCATCCATTGTGACGCAGTTAGCCCCTAAAAACATTATGGGGGGGAAACTAGCATTACCCATACGTCAGCGCCAACCCCTGGAGAAGAAAACTCCAAGATAACGATTAAGCTAATCAACTGCCCATATTTACTCTGAGGGCTCTAGGCTTAATTCCCACCCAAAATGGTTCACCTCGTTGGAGAAGTAGGAAACACACCCGCCACACTGTATAGTAAGATACCATTGACAATAGAAAGTGAGAGATGCGGTAAAATTTTTAAAGGTATCCCCCTCCTCTTCTGTCTAGTCGCCCTGCCAACCCCCTAGTGCCACCTGTCACCCCCCCCTCACATGCTCATGTGATGTTTTCTCCTGCCTATAAAAATTGGGCCTGTCAGCCATTTGAATTTTAAAATCTATTCTTTAGTTGAGGTTTCCTATCACTCCATTGGTTCACAACATCATCTAACTGTTAGATAGTCTAGAATCACCTCAAAGTCATTTGGCCCTAAATTCACATAGTCATCAAGTAACCCACAAGCCCTCAACGCACAATTTTCTTCCATATGCTTAAAATGAATGCGCCTAAAACCCCCAAACCTCGAGAGGTTAAACTCTCTTCGAACATTGAGCCCCTTATGGAAAAGGAAGCTGGAATTCATGAACTGCCTTGCCCCTACCACCTATCAGATCTCTGGTTCGACATGTATGACCATAATTTCAAGGGAGAAGACCCATTTAGGGTAGTAGAGTCAAGGTTGTATTACCAAATTTCCCCATCTGTTTTCCATTTCATAGAATTTGTTTCCTGGCTTGTTGCGTCTTATGTTGAAGACATAAATTGTTTCATATCCTATGTTGGAGTGAACATTATGGAAATCACTACAACAAAGAAGGTCATTGGCGAGGGTCATGCCTATGACAGACCTTTAAGGTCCATCACCAATGTCGCATATGGTGATGGTCCTTAAAAGAGTGTTATTGTAAGTGTATATAGTGATGGTCCTTTAAGGTTTGTCACCAAAGCCATTTTCAATGACACTTTTGGTGAGGGTCGTTAAAGGCCCATCACTAATTCTATCTTTGGTGACACTTCTAGTGACGATCTTTTATTGACCCTCACCAATGCTCTTTCTGTTTACTTTTGGTGATGGTAAAAAAATGTTCGTTGTCATTGATCATTCCAATGAATTTTTGATGTCGCTATGTGCTTGTTACTATATTTTTTGTCAAAACATAATAATTTAAGACCATTGTTGTGGAGTATTTATCATTATGCATCCAATTCCATAGTGGTTAGAGTCAGTCAATTTGTTAAGAAGTAATTAGTGTGTATCATTTCCCTCTAGTAATGAGAATATAGTTTTCTTATGAGTCAACACATGATTAATCTATATTAGGTTTATTATCTAGTAAATTCACTTTAGATAAGGTTCTACTATTGTGTGTAGGAACTATATTATTTAATATATAATCAATATTTTTCAATTCTATTAATGAGAGAGGCCTAGTACTCCTCAACAGTCCTAACTGATCCAGATTTAAACAAGAACACAATAGATTACAGAGATAACCATAAATACAGAGATGCGATAACCATAAACAAAGAGATGCAGCGGAAATAATACTTCATTTCATTAA
>APFE030349590.1:167550-193634 GCA_000404065.3 Pinus taeda | reverse complement strand
TATGTTATGACCCCTTAGACTCCTATATATAGAAAGGAGGTCTTTTCATTTGTATCATCCAATAATTGTTCATTTATGTAATGTAAAGGAGGTTGCCCCCTTGAAGAGACTGAATTCTAAGGCGTTGATCTATATTCTCTATCTTTCTTGAAGTTGGTTTCGTAACATTCTAACTCAGTAAAATTTCTGCAAGGCTATAATGAAGGTTCTAAAGAAGCTTCATAGAGACATACACTCAAAACATAATGCTTTTTACTTTGATTTCCAAGAGGGTCAACAAGTACAAGTACTTGATAGATGACTCTCTGACCATCAACTTATTGGTTTCTCTATCTCCTAGGGAGCTAAGAAATTCCACATTAAAATGAGAGAGAAAAAAAATTCTTACTGAATGTCTCCCATCTTCAACACCCAATTTGTGTTAATTCAATCAAACGAATATGGCACCAATACCAAGACCTAGAGGTTAGAGGATCTAAGAGTTGGAATCCATGTTGGGGTGACACTATGAACCAAGACATTATATTTTTTTAGGCTATGGGTGATGGCACACAAATACAAAGTGAAGATTCCATAAATATGTAAAAGAAGAGCTAGAGAAACTCAATCACTTCAATCACTGTGCTAAGAAACTTTACTACCTGAGAAACCAAACTCAAACACTTTCTTAAGTGGATGAAATTAGGTATGCAAAATGAGCTCACTGAAGCATCCAACTGTATTAAATTAAATTCATATGTAAACCAACCAAAGCATTTTTCAAGTCAATGACTTCCAAATGGGTTTCTAAATAGATGGTAACCATCAAATATGTAAGCAATTACATCACTAATATTAAAGATAGTGAAAAACAATTGTCACCGAATATAGGACCATGCTCAATCTCAAGGATTCAAAAGGGAGCATTAGATGGACATGTAAATGGGCCCAAATTTTGTACTCCACTAGTTAAAGCTAGAGCATGAACAAAATTGTGACCAAGAGATGGAATTAGATGAGTTGGAGATGGAAAAGGGAAACTCACCAAGACTTGATGTATCCCCGTGGAAATTTTGTAAGGCCATATGGAAATTTAAAATCCCTAGCCTTCTTCAGGGTTATAAGGAAGCCTTAGAAATGCATTCTTTGGTATAGCATATCAATAAATGATTGATTAAATTTATTCCCAAGTAAGTAACTCATCACAAGTTGGAGGCATATAATAATACTCAATGTGCCTTAAAATATCTTGGCAAAAGATTTGGCCATGAAAGTCAAACACACCCCACATGTCATCATAAAGCCAAAGAAAATCATTTGTGATCAATTTATCTTAGATAATAAACAATATTTTCTATGAGACAATGAAGTGCATTAGATACCCATGCCTTGATTCCTTATTTTTCAATATTCATCCTCAAAAGGCTCTTTTTTTCAAGATTCATCCTCAAAAGGCGTACAATAAGAGTTTTGTGTTCCTTCATTCTGGCAATGATCAAGACCTTAGGTTTTATCCAATTCTCCAAAATTTCAATAGAAACCCTTTTCTCGAATACATTGACGTATCCGATCTTTTAACTTTGAGAATGAATATTTGTGAACATGTACTAAGTGTGGGAAAGCATTTAAAACTCGTCACTATTGAATGATAAATTTTTGATGAAAAATAAATCCCATAATGTAATCATGAATTGATACTTGAACAAATAAGGGGATTGATGGAATTGGTATGAAGGATGGAGTGTGGATTTTGTCTCATCAATGCCACGATACCTTCTAGTTTCCCAATGAAGCCATAGTAATGGAAAAGTTTAGCGGGTTCTTAGTGTGTGTGTGACAATCAGTTCTTTTTCCAAAGACCCCTATAGTAGAATGATGCCTTTTTCTCTAGTGTATGGCCTAAATGTGAGGGTGCTGAGCCATTTCTTCCATGTTTGAGGACTTCTGGGAGCATATATGTAGCTTCGATGAATTCTCCATATCAATAGCATCCTCATTATTGTATTTGGAAATTGAATCAACATAGTAACCACCTGCCTTTATCTTTGTTATGTTGAAAGGTAACATAAGCATGGAAAACTACCTTACCTTATGAGTCTATGCATATTTTTCTAGCTGGATTCAAACCCTCAACTCCCCCACACAACATAGCATAAGGCATCCACCTTAGCTTATGAGCTCTGTTTTTTTTTTTTTTTTTTTTTTCCTAGCAGTATTTGAACCCCCAAAACTCACTGGTTATAAATGTTGGCATTATGATGCATATGTTGTCCTTAATGGAAACTGACTTGTACCAGAACAAGTATATGGTAAGTAGATCCACATTTTAGTTCAAACCTGACAAAGTGATGGAGCAGAATAATAGAATGATGGGACAAAGGTTTTCAGATCAGAATCAGAAGTTTGATAAAGGTGAATATTTGAAGATCTATACATGGGTTCATCAAGACCATGTCATGTATACACATAGGTATAAAGAAACAAAGTCAGTACATGTTGGCGCACTATTTAAGAATACCAAGGGTCCTTAACATGGTACTAGCCCACAATATTGACCACAATAACAGTTACTTGATAGTGTCTAAGATTACCACTGACACTAATGTAGTTTTCATTCATGGTATTCGTTAAGGCTCTAATTATATAAGGAGGTGAAGGTCAAAGTGCTAAGTCTGCATGTGAAAGGGGTTTTGATGAATACTTCAATCTGAAGTATATTTGAATTTTAAGGGCCATAGTTGACACATAGATATGAAATAATTATGCACTGATGAATACAATGATGGATCAGGATCATGAAACCTAAAATGAATTTCCATTGTATGATATGCTCATGGATTGACTAGATCTAGGTATTGACATGTGTTTTTATCTCTAAATATTATGATCTGGGTCTTTCTAAATTTTTGAGGAGCTGTGCAATTTTAAGTCAAAATTTGCAGATCTGTATGTAGGTTGGTCTCGGTTAAGTTGCATATACACTAGGTTCATTTCTTTAATGTCACGCACATAAAGGAAGGCTTTATGTTTATAAATGATTGATTAACTTGATCAGTGATGTTGTATCTCTTTTGTCTGTCAATGATGTCCTCATGTTGATCAGGGTTGAGTGATAATGTCTGAAGTAGAACTGATTGAATGATGAAGTTGAATTTGGTTACATGTTGATTAGTTGGAAAGATTATTGATGCTTCTAATTGTACGAGGGTTATGTAAGCTAACAAAATATTTCAGAATAACTCTGGTCACCTTTGTGTCTAATTCAGAATTACAAGTTTTTAGTATTGAGATCTGTATGCAGGTTTCTCTACAGAAAAGTGCGTATACACACGGGTTGCCTTAAGTGAAGTAGTGTATACATGTTGGCATGTGAATGATCAGGGTTGCAGTTGATTCTGTGTGTTGATGCAGTATTTTGAGTTTAGTTTTGTGTTCTGGTTACAATGATCTCATTGTTATGTTTGAATTCAATTTTTGTTTGCTTCAGTTGATCTACAAGTTGTGATGTATTAAAGCAGGTGGATCCAGTGTGAAAATTTATGAAACATGGTCCACAGATGTTGCTACGAGTTGGTGCCTTCAGTGAGGAAGTCAAAGCTTCCTTCCAGTAGTAGCTGGTAATCATATTAGGGGGTTGGAGATCCCTTCGAGTAGGAGTTGGAGAATGAGTGAAGGTTGTAGCCTTCAGTAGGTGGGTGCCTGCGTACTGGCATGAGTTTGAACTAGTACAAGAATGTAAGAAGTTTTTGATATTAATAAGTTTGAAGATTGAGATGACAGCATCGAAGATTTTCTCCCACATTGGGTTTCCACCTTAAATCTTGGTGTTCATGTGTGTTTCTTATGTGTGATACTTTATTCTATTCTTACTGCACCTGCTTACTACTTATCAAATGCATGATGAATCTCTTACATTCTAGTTTAAGTTTAACATATAAAGAATTAGATTATTTACAAGTTTACTAAGCATACACTAGTTTCTTTTACAATAGTCATGTAAATACGCAAGATGGGTTCAGTAAAGTCGCGTACATATTTCATAAGTGAAAATGATTATTGTGAGTTTTTAAAATATTGATTCCCCCCCCCCCCCTCCCCAGTATTTTTCCCAACAGTTGGTATCAAAGCAAGTACTTCAAAAGAAGCTTGATCGCTTGAAGGAAGATCTCCCAAGATGAGAAATCAAGATGGAATGAAATGTATTAGATCATCACTCTTCAATAGAAATAATTTAATATATTGGAAGACAAGAACCCGATCCTATCTTCATTTCCTTGGAGGATATGTTTGGGCAATTGTGGAATGACATTACCAATATCCAACCGCAATTCCCATAGATGCAACAAAAAGGAAGACGTATGAAACCAATGCCAAAGTTGTCAATGCATTATTGGGAAGTATGACAGAATCAAAATTTGTCAAAATTATGTAGTTAAACACAACAAAATAAATATGGGACAAAATCATTCAAAGCCATGAAGGCGATACCAAGGTTAAAAGTGCTAAACTCCAAACTCTCAGAATTCATAATGATGAAAGTATTACTAGTTTCTTTCGACGTATAGATGAGATTGTAAATCACATGAAAAATTTGGGCGAAGAAATAAAGGACACCACTTTAGTAGAGGAAATCTTAAGATCTCTAACTCCTAAATTCGAGTCAAAAGTTTCTACCATTAAAGAGAAGCAGGATTTGGAGACTCTTATTATTGTTCAACTTCACGGGATCCTGACTTCTTTTCAAATGAGGAAAGGGGGTCCCTCAAAAGTCAGAGAAGACGCATTTAAAGCATCTCTAAAAGGAAAAGAAAAGGAAGAAAACAAGGAATCATGATATATATCAAAATAAGATGAGGCGAACTTTATAAAGAAACTTCAACTAGGCAACAGAAGGCTAAAAGCTAAGCTTCCCTTCAAATCTTTTTCTTGTGGTAGAGTTGGTCATTATGCTGCCAAATTTCCTCATAAAGGCAACCATGGCAAAGGGAAGGATACTGGAAAAGGTAATAGGAGACAGTTTGACAATAGAAGAAGTTATTATACTCATGAATATAGTGATGGCTTGTCAAATAATGAAGAAGGAGAATCTGATTAAGATCTTAAATTACTCATGGATTTTGAGAAAAATACTAATGAGTCTAATGATAAATTTGTGGATGCTTTAGAGGAAAAAGATTTCTTTGAAGAAATTACTCAACTCAAAATTTTCTTGGAAGAAAAAAAAAGTAGCCATAGATACATTGAAGCATCAACTCATAGAAAAGGAAAAGCATAATGAGAAGTTAGAATGTGAAGTAGTAAGTCTAAGAAAGGAACTCGAGAAAATAAAAACTTTGAATCTTAGATTTGCTAAAGGATCTGAGACCTTAGATGAAATTATCAAGGTAAAACACTCTCCTCTTTTGAAGACAGGTCTTGGATACACTGGAGAAACATAACAAACATAAAAGTCTTCAGCCACCACGGGAAGCTATCTAAATGCAACAAAAACCAATCAGCAAAGCTTCAGTCCTCAACAATAGAATAAAGGCATTCCACAGGTAAATCATGTTCACTCTAATCTAAGGATGAATAACAACATAAGCACCAGTCAAAAGGTAAACAACACCATAAGATTCTATGATCACATATATTTTTTCTTTAATGGACAATGTTTCTCATGTCATAGTTTTGGTCATAAGGTTGCTCAATGTGTTGCATACAAAACCGTCATGACTAGAGAAGCAATAAAACAAAGGAATGAGACAGGAGTCAAGAAGAACACTTATAATAACTTCTCACCTATTAAAGATGAAATTGAATGCTCATTTTGAAATAACTTTGGACATGAAGAATCTGAATGCTGGAGAAAATTACAACCAACATCTCAAAAAGATCAAATATCAATAAATTATAAGATATGGAAAATGAAGGAGTTACAGTTTGAAAGATGTGGCATGACATTGTTTGTAGAAGGACAAGAAAATCAATGGTACATTGATAGCGGACTCTCAAAACACATGACAAGTGATAAAGATAAACTTATTTCATACAATGCTTTTGAGAAAGAAAAGAATGTCACTTTTGGAAATGACTCACCTACTTTCATTAAGGGTAAAGGTTTTGTTTTTCTAAAAGAAAAGGTTAAAGATGGTAACGTTATATATGTTGATGGATTAAAGAATAACTTGTGGAGTGTTAGCCAAATGTGTGACCAAGGAAATGAGGTGGTATTTTGATCAAATAAATGTCCGATTCTTGAATTTGACACGGGAAAGACCGTAATAAAAGGAACAAGAACCCTAAGCAATCTGTATATATTGAAGGGTGGCAAAAAAAAAATGTTACCTAGGCAAGCCAGAGGAAAATTGGTTATGGCACAGAAGGTTGGGACATATAAGCTTCTCTCAAATAAGCAAATCAAGTAGGCCCAAAGGTGTTCGTGATCTACGCAACATCACCCTACCAGAAAGTACCATATGTAAGTCATGTCAATTCAGTAAGCAAACCAAAGTTCAGTTCAATGCTAAAGAAGGATCAGTAAGTAAGCCTCTTGAACTTATACATATTGATTTGTGTGGACCAATTGGAAAAAGTCACCTAGTGGAGAAGAGTACTATATCTTATTCATTGATGACTTTTCTAGAATGTGTTGGATTGGTTTATTGAAATAAAAAGATGAAGCATTTGATAAATTTAAAGTCTTCAAATAATTAGTTGAAAATGAATTAGATCTAAAAATCAAATGTCTTAGATCTGACTAAGGAGGAGAATACATATCAGATGAATTATTTGATTTTTGTGAAAAACATGGCATAAAAGCCAATATTTTGCAGCTAGAACTCCTCAACAAAATGACGTGGCAAAAAGAATGAATAAAATTGTTCAACAAATGGCTTGTGCTATGCTTGATGAGTCTGAAACTCCTGACACCGTTTGGGGTGAAGCTACACATACTGCAATAAATATTCTAAATAAGCCTCATGTTCATGTGAATAGTGATAAAAATCTGTATGAAATTTAGTATGGTAAGCCTCCCACTGTAAAGCATTTTGGATTTTTTGGAAGCAAATGTTTGATAAAAAATAATGATGAAAAACTTGGTAGGTTTGAAGCTATAGTAGATAAAGGAATACTTCTTGGTTACTCATCTAAAAGCAAAGGATACAAATGTTACAATAAGAGACTTTGGAAAATTATTGAATGCACAGATCTTAGAAAGGTAACATCAACAAAAGATGATGATGATGATGAATGATTTCCCACATCAAATCACAATGATATAGAAGAAGAAACGTAAGAAGACACATCAGACAAAGAAAAGGCTTCATCCAGATATGTTCAAAAGAATCATCCGAAACTCAAATTCTAGGAGAAAAAGAATCTGAGGTACAAACAAGAAGAACCCTTGTAGGATCTCCTAGTTATCTAGCTTTATTATCCATCATTGAACCACAAAATGTAAATCAAGCTAGTAAAGATGAATGTTGGGTTGAGACCATGGATGAAGAACTTGATCAAATTGAAAAGAATGATACTTGGGAATTGGTTCAAAGGCCTCATGATAAAAATGTTATTGGGAAAAAATGGATATTAAAAAATAAGTAGAATGAAATTGGAGAGGTCATTAGGAATAAATCTAGACTTTTTTGTAAAGGTTATGCTCAACAAGAAGGTATAGAATCTGAAGAAATATTTGCACCAATAGCCAGACTTGAAGCCATAAGAATGTTTCTTCCATTTTTAAGTTTTTGGCATTTCAAAGTTTATCAAATGGACATAAAATTTGCTTTCCTTAATGGAGATCTATAAGAAGAAGTATATATTAAAGAACTAGAAGGATTCATTTTGGCGAATGATGAAAACCATGTATGCAAACTCAAAAAGGCTTTATATTGGCTAAAACAAGCTCTGGCGGCATGGTATTATCCTCTTGACAAATATCTTTAAAAACAAGGTTTCACAAAAGGATCCATAGACACCAACATGTACACAAAAATTGGGGATGATAAACTGCAAATTATTGTTGTTTATGTTGAGGATATCTTCTTTGGCAGTAATGAAGAATCTATGAGTCAAAACTTTGCTTCTATTTTGCAACAAGAATTTGAAATGTCTTTACTTGGGGAACTAACCTATTTTCTTGGTCTACAAGTGCAACAAGAAAAATATGGCATCTTTCTCTCATAAACAAAATACCTGAAGCGGATTATGAAGAAGTATGGGATGGAATATTGCAAACCTATATGTACTCCCATGATGACAGGATGTAGCCTCAATTCTAATGATGATTCTCCCACAGTAAACCAACCAAGGTATAGGTCTATGATTGGAAATCTGCTTTATCTAACATGTACCAGAACAAATATCATGCATGCAGTTTGGATTGTTGGACATTTCCAAGACAATCCAAAGGAATCACATATTCAAGCAGTAAAGAGGATATTCAAATATCTCCAGGGAACCCAAGACTTTGGTCTATGGTATCTAAAGATGCAGATCATACCCTTCATGCATACACAGATGCAGATTGGGTTGTGTTAGTCCTTACAATTTCCTAGGCTGAAAAGGAAATCGAGAAGAGTAACCTCAAACCACTTCATCTCAGTAGCTAGCCCTACTGAGCATGAGAGGGATCTCTCTAAGTCTCTTTTCAGTGATATGACTTTAAACCAAATGAGTTTTACGCTAGAAATATATATATATATATATATTTGTTTGTTTGTTTGTGAAAAATTGGGTTTTAGGGTTTGCTGAACTAGGGTTTGGAGCCACAAGTAGGTCTAGGCTGTAGGAGTGCAGGAGCAAATATGAGAAGGAGCTAGATATAATAAGCCATGGTGTATTTAGAATATTGTCAGTGTAGTATAGAAGAGAAAATGTTGAAGAAACTAATGAGAATAAGTACACATATTTCATTAGCTTAGGAAGACATAAACATAACTATGAAAACCAGATAAACAGAGCTTGAGAAACAAGAATTTTGTATATTTCACTGTAAGGCATCCTTAGAAATAAGAGATATCATGTAGATAAAGATGTTTTAACATTTAGAAAACAAATAGAATGGATAAAAAACAACTTGAACCCACTGGGTTAGAGTTCCTTGAAAATAGCTACAACTATCTCTGTATTCACTGAAAAGATGATTACATGCAAGCCTCCTCCACAAAAAGTTCAAACCTTCTCTTTGAAAGAGAAATGATACATATAGACTCTCTTAGACCACTTTCCCATCTTCAGGAGTCGAATTCCTTGGTGGAGGAACCAACTCCAATATTCTCTCAACAAACATGTGAGACTGAGAAGGTGAAACTCAAACACTTCTTGGAGAGTTTATTTGGGAGTTTACTTCCTTTATGAGGCCTAATAAACATTAAAAACAACCTATTATGTGCATTTATTCACGCCTACATCACCTAGCCTCAAAACTAGTGCCATTACCTAAATAGGTTTGACTTTTAGTAAGTCAAACTTGAGACTATAAATTTTACACAGTGAAATTTACAAATTAAAACACAGAAAAGTGTAGAAGCGTAACGCTGACTTTGAGATGATTTTCAGGTGCCTTCCAGAGGTCCAAATGCAAGTTTGAGAGAATGGTCAACTAACCCTTCAAGTCTAATTTCTAGAATAGTTTGAATTTGTGAATTGGACCCATGGTAAGGCCTTCAAAAATCCATTCTCCCTAGGTCACTTCAGGTGTGTAACGCCTGTCAAAAAAGGGTCTAGAATGCTAGTTTTTTGCCACTTTTTTGCACTTTTCTCCAAAAGTGGGCCATCTCTGTAAAATATAAGAAAATGGGTTTTTAGAGGATGGAAAGAGCTTTCCAAAAAATATAATTTTTCTCTTGAAATAGATGCCTGATGAAAAAGCATAGCGCCAAGGCATTGCACCTCTAGAGATGCTAATTTTTTTAATTTAGCTCCAAAATTCACAAAAAACTAAAAGTGCTCAGAATTTGCTCAAAATTGGCTAGAAGTTGTAAAAATATGTATGTTAAACCTTCATAGATTATTTAGCAAGCATATCCAAGTTTCCCTCATCCTTTTGGTCCTTTTTGGCTTCTTTGAGCTTGTTTTCAAGCTGCTTTACCTTGACATTAGCGATCATGTTTTGACCTTGGTAGTGGTGTGCTATATGTCTCAGCAACAGATTATCTTTGTTTGCCTTCTCAAGGAGCTTCTCCAAGTGTTCATTCACCCTGTTGAGCCAATACTCCTAGTCTTGATTAACCTCAAGAGCAATTCTATCCTCTAGGTCTATGTCTTCATTCAACAAGATGTGTTCTTCCTCTTCTTGTAATGCCTTCTTTAGGCCCTTTGTTCTTGGCCTTTTCCTCTTACCTTTCCCTTTTGTTCCTTTAGGCTCACTTGACTCTATGATTTATTTTCCCTTGCCAACCTGATATAATAAATTGGTTCGCTCTTTTTCCATGATCAATTGCTTTGCTTTGAGTTGACTATTGTCCTGTTCAAGGAATGAAATGATGTTTCTAGATCTTGTCATGTTGACTGTAAGGTCCTTGATATGATAGTTTTTATCTTTTATTGTATGTTACATGCTTGAAGTCTGATCCTCTATCTCTAAATCAACTAGATCAAACTCATTCTCAACTGTGTCTTTATCCCACATTGTTGATCCCTGCTTTGTTGATGTAGAAGGCTTGGCTCCTTTCTCACCATGAGAAGAAAACACAAGCCTGTGTCCTCTCTTGTACATCCGTGTCACCTCAAGCTTAGGTGCTTGAGTTTTCTCAACTATTTTCTAGAGGACCCCACTTCCATTTGATGTTTTGGTATGCTAGAGGTTTGAGCTGCTACATTGGCTTCATGCCATTTCAGGGCTATTTCCAAAAAGGTTTCCCAAGTCATACCTTTCTTTGCAAGCTGGTGAAGGACTATAGTATTGATCAGACTATGATGAAACAACCTTGAGTATTGCTCCTTGTTCTCCATTTGAATCTTCTCTGACATTTTGGAAATGCTCCTGAATAGGTAGCTACACATGTTCAGTGGCTTCTAAGAGGTGAAATGCATTAGGAAGCGAAAATGATAAGCATACAACCTGGAGAATTTTACGTCTCATGTAAAGAACTTCATGATAATATTCATCAAAGAGGCATATTTTTACATTAAGTATCTTAAGGGCATAGTGTGAGCATGTTTTTCCCTGTATGGTGTTTTAAAGAAAGGTTTATAATATTCAAGATCTAGGTTCATTCCCTTGAACCAATATTCACCATTGTTTGGTAGCCCTGTAGCAAGTGAAATGGAGGCCGCTGAAAAAATGAATTCAACACCAGCAATAATAGCACTTTCACCCTTCAACTGAGTTGCCACCCAATCTATCAACTGCTCATAAAAACCCACCTCACTCACCCTGTTACAAAAATCCAAGCAATGTGCATCTTCAAAGCACTATTGGATAAAGGGATATGAGTTGATTTCACTGCAATTTGATGGCTAATATCTGAGGATTTCCCTCCCTTGTGACATATCTTCCTTTCTAGTGAAGATTCTCCCTCCATTATGACAAAAACCCTAGCAATGGGAAAATGAAAATAACTGTGAGGTATGAGTGGAAAAGGAAGTGATGTGAATGTGGAGTTTGACAAAATGGTAAAGGAGGTTTGAAAGAGGTGAAAATGGACTATGGAGAGCTGATGAAAATGGGTGGAAAAGCAATGGAGGAATGATCTACTTGTGAGAAGGAAAAACAAAATTTGTTGTGAAAGTGCCCAAAAACCCCTAGGAATGAACTAGGGTTTCACTTTTGGAGACGTAAAATTATGTTTTGAGGTTGATTGAGTGGTCAAAATAGTTTATTAAACATGTATATAGGTGTAGGGAAATGTTTTACATGTTTAGAAACCACGAAATAGAATGGACATCATCAACCTATCATTCCCCATGAGAAATTTCACTACAAACCCTAATTTGAAAAATCATTGGCATGAGATGGTTTTGAAAAGAAAATAAGGAAAAGTAATGGTGTACTTACTTGTTTCTTAGCGTAGGAAGCAATGAAATCAAGTTTGAAGGCCTAAAAGTCAAATTTGGGAGAAATTTGGGTGCTTTCTAGACACTCTGCCCCGTGCGCAGCCAGTTAAACTGTGCACAATGCAGTGTCTCTGTGCCCAACGCCAAGCCTCCAAGCACAACACCTTGTCTCTATGTGTAGCACCTTGAGATTTTTTCCAATTTTGCCTAAAAAATTGATTTTTTATCTCTTTTGTAATGGAGAGCTCGATGCTCAAGAATGAATAAGAGGTAAATGAAACAAGTTTGGGATTTTGAGTTTATATAGGCAAAATTATTTCTCTTTTTAAAAAGAAATGGGACCCACAAACCTTTGAAAAACTAATTTTTTCATTTCTTAAAACAGAGACACCTTTAATGTTGAAACCCGAGCTGTCTTTTCACTTCCCTGAGTACTGGAACTTTTCAAACATGAAAACATGATGAATTTGTGGTAACTCACAATTCAATACCAAAGAGCTGCTTGTCATGCTCTTTTCACTGCTGGATTTATTCATGAAATTGACGAACCTTGGAAACCCTAGCGACCTAATGGATGAGCTGAAACTGAAAGGAATGATGATGATGAATGACTTGCTTTTATTATGACACCTTCATATAAATGTGATAGGTGACCAGCATGAGTCAATTTTGAAAATACTGACCTCGTTTCTAGACTGACCAAACAGTGACCAAATTTTACTGTGTAACCCTAGTGACATAAAAAAAAATGATTTTGTTAGTCCTCACAAGAATTGTAAAAGCATATTTGATCCAGGTGATAGGCTAACCAGATTGACATTAACATTGGCTCAGCTAGGGATGGCAGCTCCTTCGAGGTGTCAAGTCAACATGCAGAAAAAAAAAAAAAAAAAAAAAAAAAAAAAAAAAAAAAAAAAAAAAAAAAAAAAAAAAAGACTTTAGACTTAAAACTGACTAGGTCTTTGATATGACAATGACTGAAGAGTAAAATAAAAACCAAAACATAAACTGACCAAAGAAGCCTTAGGGCATTCTCTTCGGGCTTCAAACTCTTATAAAAACTACTTATATTGCTTGAAATAAAGTACACAGCGATATATACAATGATGATGAATTTTCAGAACTCTTTCAGACATAGTAGTGCTTGAGAAGCCTACCATTGATTGCTCCTACTGAACAATATCATCCATCCATTTCTTCCAATAAGAAAGAATTCCTTCCTCTAAAAGCATAAATTTTCTAAGGTCCCTTCCATAAGTTTTCAAATTTGCCATGTTTGCCCTTCTCTTCATTTCTAGCATCCCACCGAAGAACCACATCTCCTAGATTGAAATTGTCTTCCTTGGTCTTGTGATCATAAATCTTTTTAATCTTTTCCTGGAGATTTAGATGTGTTCTGAAGAACCTCTTCCCTTGTCTGTTGTAAATGAATCATCTGATTTATCCTTCTTTGCATATCATTAGTCTCACTATGCAATTCCTACAGAATTTTCATGACCAGGACAACAAGAGATGAAGGAAAAACTGTATCAATCCTATATACCAACTGAAAAGGGGACATACCTATCGATTTTTAGTGCTGACCCTGTCTGCCCATAAGGCATTGATGAGATTTTTATGGCAGTTCTTCTTGTTCACTTCTAGAACCTTCTTGATGATGTTGACTAAGGATTTATTGGAGGATTTGGCAAGACAATTCCCTTGTGGATGATAAGCAGTAGAATGTCCTAAAACAATATGGTATTTGGCACGGAATTCCACCATTCTCTTTGAATTAAAGGAAACAACATTATCAACAATTATTTTCTGTGGGTAGCCAAATCTAAACAAGATATTAGACTCCATGAATTGAATGATAACAGAATCTGTAGCTTGCCTAGTTGGGATTGCCTCAATCCACTTTGTGAAGTAGTTGGTGGTTATCAATATCCATTTATGTTGTGTTGAAGATGAAGGATGTATTTTGCCAATGAAATCATGTCCCCACTATTGAAAAGGAGCTAAAATTGAGATAGGTTGCAAGGGCATGGCAAAATCTTTCTCTTCCCTTGAAAAATTTGACATTCATGGCAGCTCAACACTATTTTGTATACATCAGAAAAGAGGGTGGGTCAATAGAAGCCAACTCTTAAGATCTTATTTGCTATAGCTTTCCAAAAGTGATGACCACCACAATCTCCTTTATGGAAATCTTTCATGACATCGTTGGCTTCATTTTCTACTAAACAATTCAGGAGCACACCACCAGGATCTTTCCAATATAAAACACCATCTAGAATACAATATTTTGAAGCCTTCAACTTTAAAGATCTAGATTTACCTTTGGGAACTTCTGGTGGTGGATTAAAGTGCTGCAAGACATGGACAATGTCGGAATACCAAGGAGAGGAAATAAACTGTCAATTTTAGGTATATTCTATACTAGAGAAATTTATTTCAATTTTCACAGTTAGCTCAATATCTTTTCCAGGTTAGCAATCACATCAGCATTAAAGTAAACTGCAAACAAAACATAAATATAAATCGCAGAAGACAAGCCAAGACAAGAGGATATAAGATGTGGCGCTAGCCAGGGAGAAACCCCAATGTGGGGAAACCCTTGATCAATTCTTCTTATATGTTCTTCAATAGTTCAGCAGAGAGAGAGAGAGAGAGATAGTACATTTACAATAGAAGTCAACACTTTGACTTATCTAGATAAGAGCATAGATGATCTCTAAGAAGATGATACATGAGATCAGTTGAAGACATGCTGCTTCAACTAATTGTCCAAGGTTACTCCTTCACCTATCTTTGTGCTGCATTTCGTCACCATGCTGCACCTCACCGCACTGTACCATGTTGCACCCATCATCACTATGCTGCATCTCATCACGCTTCATTAATCATGACTGTACCCATCACTGTACTGCATTATGTGCAATTGTTGCACCATGTTTCCATCCTAACCTATGTGTTGGCTGCACCTTTCTTTCTTGTTGTCCCTTGCTTGCTTGTTGTCCCTAACATGCTTGTTGCCCTTAGCATGCTTGTTGTTGCATGCTAACTGTAACATTGCATGCTTGGTGTATTTTCTGCTAAGTACCATACAATTGTCCCAATGCTAGTTAGTTGTCCCTTGCATGTTGTTATCCTTCGGAGGCAGATGCTTTAGTTGTTTCGACAGTTCCCGATAGTTCTGGCAGTTCCGGATATTCTCGATAGTTCTGGCAGTTTCAGTTGTTCCCGACAGTTTTGGCAGTCTTGGCAGTCCTGGCAGTTCCAGCTTTTCTGGAAGTTCTGGCTTTTCTGGTAGTTTTGATAGTTCTGGCATTTCCAGCTTTTCTGGCTTTTTCGACTTGTCTAGCAGTTCTGGCTTTTCTGGCAGTTCCGGCTTTTCCTACAGTTCCATATTTTTTGGCTTTTCTAGCTTTTCTGTCTTTTTTGACAGTTTCGGCTTTTTTGGCATTTCTAGCTTTTCTGGCATTTCCGACATTTTGACTTTTTTGACTTTTCCAGTAGTTCTGGAAGTTCTTGCAGTTTCGGCTTTTCTAGCAGTTCCATCTTTTCCGGCAGTTCCAGCTTTTCTGGCAGTTTTCGCTTTTCCGACATTTTCGACTTTTTTGACAGTTCTAACTTTTCTAACAGTTCTGGATTTTCTGGCTTTTCCAGTAGTTCTAGATTTTCTGACTTTTCTGGCTTTTTTACTTTTCCGGCTGTTCCGACGGTTTCGGATTTTCTGCCTTTTTGAGCAACGTAAAGCTTATTCTCCCATGACTACATTTAGATCTAGGGTAGCGTATACCCTAGGGCACTCCCTCTAGCTCTCATCTTCATCAAACCCAAAACAAGAGGAAGTGAGATCACAAGAGTGAGTGTGTGTGTGACAAATGACTTCAAGTCCTCTTCTATTTATACTAAAACGTAGAGGTTGAATAGACATGACTGTTGAGCTTCTAAGCCTACATAAGTTGCTAGCCGACTTAACAATTTGTCCATAATCAAAATAAATTCATATCTTCATAAATACTTATCGGAATCGAATGATCTTTAGATCAATCCCACACCTCTCAATGAGAGGGATCCAAGAAAAATAGCAGTTGCCATAAATAAGATGACCCACATGAAGTTTGGCCCTAGTTACCAATTTTAACACTCCCTCTCAACTAGGGAGAACTCCATCCACTGATCCATATGTCTGACTGTACTATCTTTGCCATCAGTGCCCTGCACTGCTCTGCTCTGCTTTGATCTACTGAGCTCTACTTTGCTTTGCTATGCTATGCTATGCTCTGCTGAACCATGAATAAGAAGAATTGATCGAGAATGTCTCATACCATTCTTTACTGACCCGAAGTCAGTTTTATCTGAAGAGAGTGTGTCACATCACTCTTACTAATCCGAAGTCATTTTTATTGATCCTAGATCAATATCACAAGAGAGTGTCTCAAACCACTCATACTGATCCCAGATCAGTTTCATTGATCCCGGATCAATGGAGTTCATCCTAGCATAGGGAGTACGGTAGATACAACTATGTGTCCATCGATAGAACTACTATGATCCCTATCCTCATTTCCCTGCTCATTGATCAGATGAGAGGTACTTCCCATGAGTCTCAGATTACATGGGTAGAATGCCTCAACAGGAGAATGAATCATCCTATCCACGGGAGAATGAATCATCCTGTCAGTGGATGCCATGGAGAACGAATCATCCTAGCCCACAGTAACCATGGTGAACGAATCATGTTGGCCCACAGGAGAATGAATCATCCTGTTCCACAATCACCACGGAGAACGAATCATCCTGGCCCACAGGAGAATGAATCATCTTGTTCCACAGTCGCCACGTAGAACGAATCATCTTGGCCCATGGGAGAATGAATCATCCTATTCCACAGTCCCCACAGAGAAGGAATCATCCTGGCCCATAGGAGAATGAATCATCCTATTCCACAGTTGCCATGGAGAACGAATCATCCTGGCCCACAGGAGAACGAATCATCTTATTCCACACTCGCCATGGAGAATGAATCATCCTGGCCCACTAAAGAAAAAATCATCTTGTTCCACAGTCACCACGGAGAATGAATCATCCTGGCCCACAAGAGAACAAATCATCATGTTCCATAGTCACCATGGAGAACGAATCATCCTGGCTCATAGGAGAATGAATCATCCTATTCCATAGCACACCACCAAGGGAGGGTGAGTCGCCATGTGGTCGTATGTTGCTCCAGTAAGTACCCCAAGCCCCCTAGAGCTCCCAGAGCTCAATGCATGCAACATGCAAGACCCTTATAAGAAGGTCTCTCAACGACTCCAAGTCATTCGGGAAAGTTACAAATTTGACCTTTCCCTGGGGCTTTGAAAAAAAATGTCTACAACCTATACATCAGTCCCAATGTGATGGAGCCTCCTCGCTCATCAACTTACCATATCCTATATAAGGCAGTATCTGATGTTTATCTGTTGGAGCAACCATCAAATATGGGATTACTCAATAATTGAATCCCACCTTTGGTTGTCAAAGAGAATCACAGTGGTATTCATCATGTGTACAAACAACTCACTTAAGAGCTTCTGCAACCATGCAGCTTCACATGAGATCATACTCATAGCTGTGTATTTAGTCTCGATGGTGCTCATAGCAACTGATTTCTGCTTCCTACTCATCCATGATATTGAAGCAAAATCCAAAGAGAACCAGCACTGAGAAGTGCTCTAGTGATCCTCCACACTGCCTGCCCACTTAACATTCAAATAATCATGCAGTTTCATATTTCCGATAGTGTATCTCAATCCATGAGAGATTGTGCCCTGAAGATATCTCAAAATATTCTTGGCACCAATCCAGTGAGGCTCAACCAAATATGAGCTCACCATGCTAACTAAAAAACATATGTCCGGATGGAAGTTCACCAAGAACATCAACACGAATGTGTTTATGAAACTCAAAGGCATTTCCCAAATCTAGTCTGACATCACTACCATATAACTTCTTAAAGTTAGTATCCTCGAGGTAGTCACAAGCTTGTTGTTTATCATTCCACATTTGGAATCCAACTCCCTCTTGCTTCTACAAATGAGAGGGTCTGCACCTGCTAGAAATAGGTCGTCCTCATAAGGTGCCGGTATGAGAGGTCTATCATCCACAACCTTCGGGTAATGGTTTGGATCAGTTTCACTCCTCGTGAATCTAAGCTTCATCTGACAGCTATCAATCCTCTCATACTGTGCTCGGGGAGTTTTGCTTCAAGCCATAGAGGGATTTCTTCCACCTGTATACATGAGATTCCTGATCACGAATCTCAAACTCCTTGGGTTGTTCCAAACCTGTGGACTTGCTACATGAGGGGAATGGTCCCCTTGTAAGATTTTCCCTTGGTACATCTCAGACATGTACTTTCATGCTCTTTTTGAATTCAGGCATCCCTATCACCATTTGACTTAAAGACCTTCGGTGCTATGTGTCAATGAACATGGTCCCCAGTGGACTTCCTGCAACTTGATACAACCCTGAACTCAAAAAACATATTTGAAAATTCTATTTTCAAACATGTACCTTTCCCTTGATGAGTGCCACCCTAAAACCTTTGACTTCCATTGCTAAAATGGACACCAGGTCCTTCTTGCGATCAAGTACATAAAAGAGATTCTGTAAATGAATTGAGTTACCCTCATTCAATTGAGGGATAACATTCCCTACACCCCTTCCGGGATAGGTGGCATCAGCTCCAATTATAATCCCACGATTGCTTCCATCTCTACCAAATTAGAGAATGCACCCATCTATCCGATGAAGTGCCTTGAAGCACTACAATCAATAAGCCAGATTCCCAAACAATCTAAAGGAGAGGGCCAATACAAGATAACGCTTCTTTATCTTATCACAAACAACATTTGATTCTTCATACCTGGGGTTCCTTTCTTTCTTTGAAGAGTCGACCATTTCCTTGATGACCTGCATTACTTGTTATTCCTTTGATCATTGAAGATGTCCCTGGAATGATCATTATCTTGATCAAGAGATGTGTCTCTGCCATTCGGACACTCCTTCGCATAATGATCGAACTTATTGCAACCAAGGCATTCGCTTTTCCTTCCACCCTTAGATCTGAACTTCCCAATGAAGTGATCTTTAGGTAGGCCATTAGAAACTTCCGCTGCGCCATTCTGATAATATTCTCTACTTCGACTTCACCCTTGGTGAATTTGAAAAGGGATGAGGAATCCACTGATCCTTTTGTGCTTTCCCAACTGTCTTTGGTGCTTGCTCTTTCACTCTTGCTTGGGCATTGTCTTCACCTTAGCTTCGATACCATGTTAATTTTAGGTATGTTCTATGCTAGAGAAATTTATTTCAATTTTCATAGTTAGCTCAATATATTTTCCAGATTAGTAATCACATCAGCATTAAAGTAAACTGCAGATAGAACATAAATATAAATCACAGAAGAAAAGCCAAGACAAGAGGACACAAGATGTGGCACTAGCCAGGGACAAACCCCAATGTGGGGAAACCCTTGATCAATTATTCCTATATGTTCTTCAATAGTTCAGCAGAGAGAGAGAGTGATAGTACATTTACAACAAAAGTCAACACTTTGACTTATCTAGATAAGAGCATAGATCATCTCTAACAAGATGATACATGTTTTCAGTTGAAGACATGCTACTTCAACTAATTCTCCAAGGTGACTCCTTCACCTATCTTTGTGCTGCATTTCGTCATCATGCTGCACCTCACCGCACTGCACCATGTTGCACCCATCATCACTATGCTGCATCTCATCACGCTTCATTAATCATATATATATCCATCACTGTACTGCATTATGTGCTATTGCTGTACCATGTTGCCATCTTAACCTATGTGTTGGTTGTACCTTGCTTGCTTGTTGTCCCTTGCTTGCTTGTTGTCCCTAGCATGCTTGTTGTCCTTAGCATGCTTGTTGTTGCACGCTAGTTGTCCCTTGCATGCTAGCTATAACATTGCATGCTTGGTGTATTTGCTGCTAAGTACCATACAACTGACCCAATGTTAGTTAGTTGTCCCTTGCATGCTACTCTCCTTCGGAGATAGATGCTCTGGCTGTTTCGGAAGTTCTCGGTAGTTCTGGAAATTTCGGCTATTCCTGACAGTTCCAGTTGTTCCCGACAGTTTTGCAGTCCCGGCAATCCCGACAGTTCCGGCTTTTCCAGCAGTTCCGACTTTTCTGGCTTTTCCAGTAGTTCCGGCTTTTCTGGCATTTCCGGCTTTTCTGGTAGTTCCGGCTTTTCTGGCATTTCCGACAGTTCCGGATTTTCCAGCTTTTTCGGCTTTTTCGGCTTTTTCGGCTTTTCTGGCAGTTTCGGCTTTTTTGGCATTTCTAGCTTTTCCAGCATTTCCAAGAGTTTCGGCTTTTCTGGCTTTTTCGGTAGTTCTGACTTTTTCGATAGTTCCAGCTTTTCCAGCAGTTCCAGCTTTTCCGGATTTTCTGGTAGTTTCAGCTTTTCTGGCATTTATGGCTTTTCCAGCAGTTCCGAATTTTCCAGTTGTTCCAACTTTTCCAGTTGTTCTAACTTTTCCGATAGTTCTGGCTTTTCCAGCTTTTCCGGCAGTTCCAGCTTCTCTGGCTTTTTCATCTTTTCCGGTTTTTTCGGCTGTTACGGAAGTTCTGACTTTTCTGGCAGTTTTGGCATTTCTGGCTTTTCTGGTTTTTCTAGCTTTTTGAGCAACGTAGAGCTTATTCTACCATGACTGCATTTAGATCTAGGGCATGTTATCTAGGGTAGCGTATACCCTAGGGCACTCCCTCTAGCTCTCATCTACATCAAACCTAAAATAGGATGAAGTGAGATCACAAGAGTGAGTGTGTGTGTGTGAAAAATGACTTCAAGTCCTCTTCTATTTATACTAAAATGTAGAGGTTGAATAGACATGATTGTTGGGTTTCTGAGCCTACATAAGATGTTGGTCGACTTGACAATTTGTCCATAATCAAAATAAATTCATATCTTCATAAATACTCCTCGAAATCGAATGATCTTTAGATCAATCCTACACCTCTCGATGGGAGGGATCCAAGAAAAATATCAGTTGCCATAAATAAGATGACTCGCATGGAGTTTGGCCCTAGTTGCCAATTTTAACATAAACATATTAGACACTTGTAGAAAAGGATCATCTTCTTCTTGTTCTTCAGAAAGTGCAGCAATCAAATTGATGTCTAGTGCATGTAGATTTGATTCAGCCAAGAGTTTAGCCAAACCTTGTCCTTTGATGAGCTTTGTAGGCTTTATCTCCAAGTCATACTCTAGCATAGTTGCAATCTACTTTCCTCTTCTACCTTCATGATCTGTCTACGCAAGAATTTCTTTAACTGTTGTAGTAGGAACATAAGCAATGGTGTGAAAATGCAGAATATAAACTCAGAAATCCTTGAGATCCTTCACCAAAGCCAAGGGCTACTTCTCAATGATACTATGTCTTAGTGTTGCATCTCTTATAGTGCGACTGAAAAACACTATGGGCTGCTCATTTTTTTGATCTTTCTTCTGTATTAGGACCGCTACTAATGTATGCTTAGATGCAAAAGAAAAGATTATGAAATCTGAAGTGTAATTTGGAGTAATAAAAATAGGAGCAGTAGATAATGCAAACTTCATTGCATCAAATGATTTCTTATCCTATGAATACCACTTTACTTCACTGTCCTTCTTCAGTATGTTTGTCATTTCCTTCAAATGCTCAGCTATATTAGGAATGAATCTTCTTAGAAAAATGATTTTCCCATTGAAAGACTGAATCTCTTTCTTGTTCCTTGGGAAATCTAATTGGTAAATGGCCTCCACTCTTGCAGGATCAAGGTGAATGCCATCTTTAGAGATGATGTGTCCAAATAGCTTACCTTCTTTCATGGTGAATAAGTTCTTCTTTGGGTTGAGTGAGATGCCAAATTTTTTGCATTTATGAAAAAAAATCTTAAATGATGTAAATGACCTTCATCAAATTTTGAAAACACTGTAAGATCATCTAAATAGATAACTAGAAATACATCTTTTTCATTTGCAAAATCTATGTCCATAACCCGCTGAAAAGTATCTCTTACATTCTTCAATCCAAAATGCATCTTGGTGTACATGAATGTATCCCATGGCATTGTAAAGGTTGTCTTGAGCTGATCATCCTTGTGTACCAGAATTTGATTGCACCCAGGTATCCATCTAGCAATGACATCCTAGAGGACCAAACCGCCCTCTTAAGTATATGATCCATCTTGGGCAGGGGATAATTATCTTTCAAGGATACCTTATTCAAATTTCTAAAATCGATACATAGACGAATGTCCCCGGTCTTCTTTCATATAGGCACTAGATTAGACATCCATTCAGAAATTATAATAGGGACTATGATATTAGACATATAAAGTCTATTTACCTCTTTCTCAATTGATGGTAATAGCTTGGGATTGATCCTCCTTAGTTTTTGGTGAAATGGCTTTTGATCGGGATTGAGAGGAATGGTATGTTGAATGATACTCTTTTCATAAACCTTCAGATATGAATAGTCCCAAGCAAATACATCAACAAATTCTTTCATTAAGGATATGTACTTACTTTTTGTTTAAGGAGATAAGGAATTTGATAGCTTAACCATCTTAGGACTATCAGTTGTGCCAATGTTTACATCTTTAACTCCTTTTTCTATAGAAACCATGGTGGGCTTCTTGGCGACATCATCATGATCAAACAACTCTTCCAAGGAACCAAGCCACTTGGAATGTTGTTGTGCTTGAGCTGTAATATCTCAATCTTAGCTGGGTGGATGTCTGGATCATTCAAATTGGATGCATCATCAATGTGAGAATTCTAAAATTCTCCTTCCAATTGCAAAAAATTGTCTATCTGTCTATCATCCCCAAACACTTGCCAAAATCTCATGTTATCTGGAATAGTTGGGCAATGTTTGACATGGATAGAGTACTTTTGATTAGGATGAATAGGAATCTTCATCATACTTGCTACAGTGGCGAGTGAGTTAGCTATGACATTCTGAGTTCTAGGAATAAGAGACAAAGTGTATTCTAAAAAAGTCTTGAGGATGTCAAGTACAACATTGCGATAAGCTCTCATTCTTGGGCGCTTGGCCTAGTATTCCCCTTTAATTTGTTTGATTACTAATTCAGAGTTGCCATAAATAGATATCTTCTTTGCTCCCAGCTTCTTCAAAATTTTGAGGCCAACAATGAATGCCTCATACTCCGCCTCATTATTTGAAGACTCAAAAGTCAACTTGTAAGAACTCAATCTCACATTTTGAGGAATTTTATTTGACTAATGCAGTGGACCATGTATCCAGACACCAATTCCAGCTCCTTCTCTTCTGGATGCACCATCAAACTCCATGGTCCAAAGACCATTTTCTTCATCCAGAAAAAGGATCTCTAAAGACTAAACTGTTTTCTCTTTAGGAAGATGATCAACTATCTCAAAACTCTCTATTTTCTACATTATCCTTTCTATCTCCTCAATTGGATTTGTTGGCTGAAAACACTCTTCATTCACCTCTTTCCCTTTAGCTGTAATGACTTTATGCATTCTTCTCATGACCTTAGGAACTTCTCAAATTTCCATTAGCTGACTTTCGTCATCAACAAAATTCATATCGCTATATAAAATGAAAGAATCAAGATCAGTATGGATAGCATGTATAGGATGATTGACTGGATTTTACTTATTGTTGATCATGAATTTCATCTTCTTTTCTATATAAATTTTCCAGAGCTGACCAAAAAGAGGGATAGTGGCATATGAAAAGTCAAGTTGTAGAGTGCCCTTTAGTTTTGCTCCCCAAGACCTTGAAAGCAAAATGCCAAACCTAGGAGGAATATCAACAACCACTACATCCATAAGTACATTCTTGGCCAAGATTTGGTCAAATGATACTAACAAGTCTTTAATAAGTCCAAGGAATTTCACTCTCCTGGAATCAAAGGAATAAGGATCATGGTAGGGTCAGGTGATACTCAGTCCTAGTTTGTCCATGATGACTTTAGGCATAAGGTTGTGTGAGGCATCAGAATCTAGCATGGCATTATGGAGGATAAAATCATGAACCTTAAGAGTCAAATATAAAGGAGTATATCACTATCTTCAGGAGTACCTTCTAAGGTTGTGCCAAAAAGGATGATTGGTTCATCATCAACTACATTAACTGTGTCTGACATCTAGTCAACCTTAAGCATTTTTTCAATCTAAAATTTATATTTGTCATTCTTCACTAATTCAATGAGGGGAATAGAAACCTTCAATTTAGAAATTTCATTTTCCAAAGTAAAAAGGTTAGATTGTTTTTCTACCTCCTTTGCAGCGATGTCCTTCTTTTCTGGTTGTCCTTTAGTGTGAGATTCTTTCTTGTGACTTTCAATTTGAAATTATATTTCTTTCCTCACATTGTTGGTAGAGGATTCATTTGTTTTGTCCCGCTTCTGTATGACAATTTCCTTTTCTTTATTCTGACTTGTAGAAGCTAGTTCCTTTCTTGGTGTGTCTTTCTATACATTTTGTCTTTTCTGAGTCAAGGTAATAGGTACATTTATATTTCTCAATTTTTACTGCTTTTGGAGATGACTAAGGGCATTCTGATATCCTCTTTGGTATTCTTCAGTTTGAATAACCCATAGATTGTCACTTGCTAGCACAAGTTGTTGATCACCCAATATTAGAGAATCTTCGGAAAACTAATCTTCTTCTATTAGGGAAGTAGGCAGCTCATCTTCTTGAAAGAAGTGATTCACTTCCACAATCTCTTCTTCATCTTCATCCTAGCCTTCAGTATAATTTTGGTAAAATGGAGCTCTTACTTGACCTTGAGGATCTTGGTTTCGCTCATCTTTCTCTTGATTTCTGAACTGTTGCTATTGTTGTCCATGAAAGTTACGATTCCTCACTGTTGTGCCCTACAACAACCCCCCATTTCATATCATTAAAATTCCAAAAAACTATAATGTGAAATGGGTCCCTTTTAAATTTTTGTTTCAAATTGGTATCAATTTAAAGTTCTATTTCACAAAGAGGCTTTTTAATAAAACCAATCAAAAAACCCCAATATAAAACGATTTATCTTTATCATTGCGATAAAGCGATCGCAAGATCGCATATCGCAATGACAAAGAAAACACAATGTAAGGGACATATTAGTTTTCGCCGATGCGAAATCGCTATCGGATATCGGCAAAGCATAAAGTAAAACGAGTAATGATCCTTGCTACAATGCGATGCGAAATCGGCAATCGGCAATCGGCGATAACATCTAAAGCACAACTAAGCTTCTCCTCATCCGATGCGATGCGATATCGCTATCGGCAATCGGTGACTCACCATGCCCTTATCCTAAGCGGCACTACCAGCGATGCCCGACACGATGCGATATTGGATATGGCGATCGAGGATTCCAAGCAAAACCAATGCAATAACTTAGCATTTCCCCGATGCCCGATTTCACAAAAGGTAAATGGCACAATTCTCAAAGTAACAGTCATAAAGGCAGTTTGATTTGATTTATTCGTAATTAAGGCCATATCCTTTTGAAAAGCCGCTCATCCGTGTTCAAACCGCCAAATCGCCCTAAGCATGCTTCAAATAAATCATTTATCCATTAATCGAAGCAATTGTAATTAATGAGACTGACAGGCCGTAACGACCATTTAATAAGAAAAGCAGGCTGG
Source organism: Pinus taeda (assembly GCA_000404065.3). Lineage (NCBI taxonomy): Eukaryota > Viridiplantae > Streptophyta > Pinopsida > Pinales > Pinaceae > Pinus > Pinus taeda. The sequence continues at coordinate 167,980 of APFE030349590.1, read as the reverse complement.
AAGCCTATCCACGTATTTGATCCTAAGGCCACCTTAAGTCGATTAATTACTGTGAATGCGCCAAGATATATATATATATATATTTCATTCTGTTCGATTCATGATATTGTTGCATGTGTTGCGCTTATCTTTCACTCTGCGCAGAATTCTTTCATAGAAACAGAAGAAAGTGGAATGGAAAAGAAATCCACGAAGACTACAATGCATGCTGCTCCGCTAGCCCCAGGGCTAACTGTCGCTGATCCAACTGGGAAGAACAAAGGACTAATATCAGATACAACATGCTTAGGACTCCCCAGGACCACTTGGCAAGGGACTTATAATTTGATTGAGGCGGAAGGGCCAATGGTGACCGAAGTGGAGATTTTATGTGATAATACCAGCAAATCTGATGCCAATCTAAAAGACTTGGCTGACTCCTTCCTACACA
>APFE030349590.1:132539-145582 GCA_000404065.3 Pinus taeda | reverse complement strand
GGGGGACAAGTCCCCCCCGCAACCCCCCGCATGGAGGGGTGTACAAAATTCCTGGGGTATACATCTGGCTGAAACAAAGACCTCTGAACAATCATGCTCCACACACAACACTAATTATATGATGGTTATGTAAGCTAACATAATATTTCAAAATAACTTTGGTCAAATCTGTTTCTGATTTAGAATTACAAGTTTTTAGTATATTGGGATTTGTAGGCATGTTTCTCTACAGAAAAGTATGTATACACATGAGTTGCCTTAAGTGAAGTAGCATATACATGTAGGCATATGAATGATCAGGGTTGCAGTTGATTATGTTTGTTGATGCAATATTCTGAGTTTAGTTCTATGTTCTGGTTACAATGATCTCACTGTTATTTTTGAATTAAGTTGGTGTTTTCTTTAGTTGATATACAAGTTGTGATGTATTAACGCAGGTGGATCTAGTGTGAAAATTTATGAAACATGGTCGAATGGTCCACAAATGTTGTTGAGGGTTGGAGCCTTTAGTGAGGAATTCGAAGCTTCCTACCAGTAGTAGTTGGTAACTGGATCAGGGGGTTGGAGCTCCCTTCTAGTAGGAGCTGGAGAATGAGTGAAGGTTGTAGCCTTCAGTAGGTGGGTGCCTACATAGTGGCATGATTCTACACTAGTACAAGAATGTAAGAATTTTTTGATATTAATAAGTTTTAATACTGAGACGACAACATTGGTGGTTTTCTCCCACATTGGGTTTCCACCTTAAATCCTAGTGTTCATATGTGTTACTTATGTGTGATACTTTATTCTGTTCTTACTGCACCTTCTTACTGCTTATCAAATGCCTAATAAATCTCTTACATTCTGTTTTAAGTTTAATAGATAAAGAATTAGCTTTTTTACAAATTTACTAAGCATAAAACTAGTTTCTTTTACAATAGTTGCGTACATACACAAGTTGGGTTTAGTAGATTCACGTACATATTTCAGAAAAGAAAATTATTATTGTGAGTTTTTAAAATACGGATCACCCCCTCTCTCAGTATTTCTCCCATCAAGAAATTTCCCCCAACCAAATAACACTTCAGGCACCACTCAATTTTACAGTGTGTATCCAAATTAGAATATTCAGTTGTGCATAATTTTGTTTTCTAAGATTAGAACATAGTAATATTAACCAAATCAAAACCCACACAAATGTTCAAAATGTGGAGCATATATAGATACATTTTTTCTCCTTGAGGATGTGCATAGCCAGTCCTCAATGTCTTCTTGAGCTGCTTGTTGTATATGGAGATGTTTGTGTCCAATCTCTTGATATTTTCATTAATTGCATCCCCTCTATTGGTCATCTACCCAGCCAAAATATAAATTACACAATATATCTACCCCACAAAAAATAAATTACACAGTAGATTCCATCACAACTACTTAGTTTGGTTATACATGGTAGCTACATTAAACAAGTAAAAATTGATTAAACACTTACCTTCTCATAATCCTCATAGATGGGTGAGGGGGGCACCTTCTTCTTCTTGAAATTGAATAATCATTTCATCATCTTTGCTTGAGTCAAACTATAATTTCTTCATCATATTTCCCTGATTCAAACTCTCCAATGTGTTATTTGTATTGATGAGATAGTGTTAAGGCTCCCCTCCTTCTCTACTCTATTGTGCTAGTAATTGAATGTTATCGGTGTCTGGTTTGCTGGCCAATCCTCCTTGGTCATACCCTCCTATTACAGTGGAATGCAAAAATGAAATTCAAATGAGTCAAAAAAAATTTAAGTTAAGTCGAGGGTTGAAAACTTTTAAGGCTTTCCTCCTGCTCTGCTTTATTATGCTATTCACTGAATTTTGTCAGTTTTTGGTTTGCTCGCCAATCCTCCTTGATCATACCCTAGTCATAGCCTCTTACGGTGGAGTGGGAAAATTAAATTTAAACGAGCCAAAATAATTTTAAGTGAAAGGTCAAACCATGTAATAAATTTTTTTAATCTAATAAATTTTTAAACGTTATTTACTATTATGAATGTTTTAATTTTTTTTAAGGAAAAGTAGAATTATTTGAATTTGCTGTTATTTTGTTTTTTTTCTTTTTTTATTTTTTTTGGTCTATTCTTTAGTGGGTGGGAAAATGAACTTTAATGAGCCAAATCATTTTAAGTGAAGGGTCAAAGCTTTTACTTTGTAAAAAAAAGTTTTTTATATAATACAATTATTTAAGATGTAATTATAAGGTTATAAATTTATTTTAATATTTTTCAAAGGAAAGTAGAATTTTTTGAATTTGCAAGTTATTTTGTTTTTATTTTTTATTTTTTTCATTGCATATGACCAATGTAGATTCATCTTAATTTCAGATCTACCAAGTACCTAGAGGGATCAAATCTCTTTTCACTTTAAAAACGGTTTTCACCTTCAGATATTTGATCCTTCCTTTTGAGCACTTGGTAAATCCAAAGTTAATATGAATCTAGATTGTTTTAATTATTAACTATAATTATAGCTTTAATTATTAATTTTATGTTTTTTTTTTTTACAGAGACAGAATGTTAAAGAAGAAATTACAACATCTCTACAATGGGAGAGGAATTCAACAATGGAGTAACTCTAGAGGCCCATGGAAAAATTAAAGGCGGAGAAAGGGGTGTGGAATTTCAGACTAGAGCAAGGCATAGTTTTGATGAAGAGTGAATGGGCTCTAGACAATGTTAGGCTCGCATATCCTTATCAAAATGAAAAATAAAATTAAATCCACATGATATATAATTTTTGAGTACAAATATAGTCACCATGATAAACCCTTTGAAGAAACAAAACTATTCATAAAATAGGCTTTTCAGATGAGATGGTGGTTTCTCATGGTTGGACCCACATGAAGGAGAAGGAGTTGGTGGGTTACACATTGGATTATGGGGTTTTCAAATTTTTTTTGCTAGTCCCAAGGATTTTATCCATTTACATTTGGAAGTTAGAACAAAATGTCAGCATGCGTAGTTTTGGGGCCTACCAGGTCTTTAGAAAGAAAAGTTAAGAGTTTGATAAGGTAGCCATCTAGTGGTTTCGAGGCCCTGACCCCTGTTCCAATTGCGCATAGTTCAAGTCCTCTAGTTTCGACCAACCCAGGGCTCAAGTTCATTTTTCAAGGGCTGCAAAACTCTTCTTGGGGTTCTCTAGCTCCAATTTTGGTTTCCCTTTTGTCCTAGAGATGAAAGGAAGACATAAAATGTGTTACGACTTTCTTAGGGTTTTTAGAAGTTTCATAAGTTACAAATTTATCCGGTTTGTTTTCTTACTTGTCCTTCATCTCAAGTGCCATTGACCCCACCCTCCTTGGGAGAGTTGGAAAAGGAGAGCCTTGCCCTGGTGATTGAAGAAGGTCGAACTAATGTTGAGAATGGTGTTGGGGTTTTTGAGGAGAAACCCCCTTGTGAACAAGGAGTTGGATGGTTGACTGTGTTAGTTGGATGTATATAGATTAGGAACAGTTGTATGATTTTAAGGAATGGTTGACTGCAATAGGAAATAGTGACATAGCAATCATATGTCAAAGGATCTCTCCTTGGCAGGCTTTAGGAGGAGATGTTGTAATGCTTCACACAACATTACTTATCGGTTGTGATGGCGTGACTATGAAGATTTGGAATACAAGAGGCTCTTGCATGTTGGTGTGTCCATCCTATACAAATCATATTTTGGCCAAGTTTGAATATAGCGACTACCAAGTAGTAGTAGTCATTTTTTTTTCTCACAAGCTTTAGGGTAAAGCTAAACATGACATATTTTTACCTGTAGAATAGGTAATATTATGTTACACGCTCTGTGGCACCTTGGCCACATTTAGAATTTTCTTGTTTAAACAATATTAATTTGTGTAAGATTTGGGAAGGAGGGTCATGTTGCCTTCACTAAATGTCTATGTGAGATGATTTCTACTTGCATCCAAATATATGCTTCTAAGAAATAGCTTGCAAGTTATTAAGGATGATTTAAGAGGTAATGTCCAAATCATGTAGGTTAATTGTGTGTGGAAGTGTTATAAATATACCTAGATTTGGTGTGAAGTGCTCTTTCTACATTTTCCTAAAGGCAGATAACATCATGTACCTCATTTGGAGTGCTCTATTTACTTTTATCTTAAATGCATATAACATTGATCGGAAGTGGTGAGGTATACTCATTTTGACAAGGCATATTTGTCACCCTAGGTTTTGGCAACATGGAAAATAACAACAACCTATTAGCATTGAGAATTTGTGAATTATTGCTAGTATGGGTATTTGACTTCAAGAGTTTTTGCTTGAAGTGCAAAGTAGTCAACCACTTTAGACTCTAATAATTTGTATATTATTTGGAACCACCTTATAATGCATCAAACTCATATGATTTGTTTATTATTTGAAACACATTAACATTTTGTTAGCACATGGAGGCACGTTTGTAGAGAAACCTCAAAAGGATAGATAGCTAGGTGACACATGCATCACCAAGTAGCCAAATTAAATCTACTTCTAGAATATTAAATCTACTTATGTTGGAATATTGGGATTTTAAAAGCACAATGCCAATATGAACATGATTGTAGTGTTGTAGGATGTGTTATTAATGAAACATTTTTTTGTATCTTAACTCTTCATCTTTTGATATAATGTTTTTCATGCAAACTATTTATTGTTTAGTAGAGTTCACTGAGTCCTAGTCAGGCCTCACAAAAAAAAAATAAAAAAATCCATTGATTTATGGACAACAATTTCATGACCCGATTGGAAACTCAAAAACACAACTTTTATGCTTGTTTATTTTCTTTTTTAATATTATCTTCTTATTCTATGGAATCTCACAAGAATTTGTTTACTGGTAGGGTCAACTGCAATTAATACCTTCAAATACAAGATTTAAGGGAAAATTATGTTTACATACATATTTTAATGGTCAAGTTAAGGTTGTAAAGGGTTACACAAATAACATTGAGCCAAACTTTCTCATGCCCAATGGAGAAGAATTAGGAGAAGGATATTATTTTGTGTTCCCACAATCAATTTTTGTTGATCTTGATTACGAAATCAATATTAAGCATAAAAGTAATTGACGCGAGTATTTAGCATATGCACTTAACACTTTTAATATATATGGGAAGAGAAATGACATTGAATTGTTGAATGATTGAGAGAAATGACTTGTGAAATTACTATCCTAACCATTGATTATGATATTAACAACTCTTCCTCAAGAGGATTAAGGGATGACAAGTTCTCAAGTTGAGTTTTAGTAATCTTATTAACTACAGATGGAGTTCATTTGTAAATTTGATTGAATTGATGGAGTACATTTGAAAATATAAAATGGAATCTATATGCATAATTGAGACTTTGAAAATAATTGCAAGTGTTGAAATCCATCCTTTGTAAAAAAATACATGCTTAAGTAGCCTTATTTGCCTTGTGATTTTACCCTTATTTGCTTTATTTTTTCTTGTGCCATTTGTCTAACATTATACAACTTGTTAAGGACTAAAAATCACGCTGAATTCTTTTATTAGGCTACATTTGTAACAAACACCACCTTAACTATACAAGTATCTGAGCAGTTACTATATTAACCCGATTCTCATCGTTCGATTATGAGAATGGGGTAAAATACTTTTTTTTTCCATTTGTATAAATTTACAAGCATATTCCAGGTGAAAAATTGGAAACAATATAAATAACTTTGGAATTTGGGATTGATGCCTTAGGGTTTTCTTAAGACTTAGAGAAAATTGATTTGAAGTTCTCTAATCTAGGTTTTGATGGTTTATTGGCAGTCATACATACTCCATTAGGATGTGCATATGTATTGTAAGGGTGGTGTAAGTTAGTGATGAAAGGAAGGTTTTTATCCAATGTGGATAGACACCTCTAGGGTTTTGACCAAGTTTCTTAATTATATAAAACCTTCCTAACCCTAATTAACGTTACTTTCAATAACAAAATGACCTTAACTTTTTTGTATGGGTCAACTATAAAATGTTGGGGTATGTTATACACCATAAAAATCATAAACTAAATGTTAATGCTTTAGAAAAAATCATTGGTAGCTTCATGGATCATGAGAAACTTGCTGGCCCTATTTTATGTATGCATTGCATATATGACATAACTGAATGTTACAGTTACAAAAATGGATGAATGATGGCACAATGTTAAGGACAATGCTCTTGCATGGCTCAAAGTGCCCTGGATTCATATGAAGGCTCGTCCTTGATTTCTATGTTTCTTATATGCTCAATGAATTTATGAGCTCAACTCCTTTTGTTACTATTCTTTAGCTAGAATTTGAGGATGTTTTGTTTGTTAGCTAGGAATGCCAAGAGAAATATCAGTAGTAGGAAAATTTTAATTTTTGTTTTGTCATTTCCAAATTGAGATGAAAATTGTTGTGCTATATGTTGGTCCAACCAAGCCTTAATACAAATGTTTCCTTTATGTTTTTCAAGGTTAGGTCCTAGCCCATAGGAAGCATGATGGGTGCACTCAATGATGCATGATGTTTAATTGTAAAAAAATGGGTTGCAAACAAATCAATTTTCAATATTTTCAAACTTCAGAAATTGAAATTCTCTTGAGTCATTCTAAATTTTGTGAGGGCTTAAGGATGAAAAGCATAGATGAAACAAGGGAAGGAAATCATCTAAATCCTTCAACGTAGATATCACATCTCCTTACCACTTTCCTTCAAGGGGAGGAATGTTACGTGACATTTTTCCTTACCACTTTCAGTGATGATTATCTTACAAACCTCAATAGTGTTTGACTATTTGTGATGTATGTATGTATATATAATATAAATATATATATTATATATATATATATATATTATAGATATATATATATATATATATATATATATTTAATATATATATATGTTGTATTTGACCAAAAAATAGCCATTCAGTGGAACTTTGATGGCTATTAACTAGAGATACATTGTCCTACTAGAAAAATTATTGACTTTGTCAAATGTCAGTACTTTGATAGACAGATAATTGACCTAGTTAAGCATCAGATGCCTGACAAACATTCAGGTTTCATCACATATCTAATGAGAAAAATTATCATTAAATATCCAACTAACATATCATCATATATCCAACGATAATTTTCTTTTTCGGTGACAAATGTCAGGGCTTTTTTCAAAAAATACAATAAATATTTTCAAACTAGACAGTATGACCGAACTATCGAAATATGACGTCATATTTTCCACTTATATGTACTAGTGGGAATTAGGGGTTAGGGGTTAGGGGTCATGAGTTATGAGGATAAGGGGTTAACACTTAGGAGGTTAGTGAATTTTAGGTTAGGGGTTAGTGGCTCAAGGTTTAACGGGTCAAGGGGTTAATGGGTTATGAGTTATGAGTGTACGAGTTAAGGGATTATGGCTTGCGGGTTAAGAGGATATGAAATTTAGTGTTTATGGGTTAAGGGATTATGGGTTGTGCTAATGGGGCCCCTAATCTCCATATCACCACTATTGGGTGTTCCCCTATCAATTTCTCTCATTTCCTTCCCTCTAGGCCCCTTAGCCCATATGACATTAGATCCTAAGCCACCTTCTAATTCTCTAATGTTAGTATTATAGATATTAATAAACCATTCTAGGACCTCCCCTTGCCCCATAAAATAAGAACAATATACCCCTACCATTGTTTTGGTCATACCATTCAACTTATCCTAATGTTATGAACTCCCAAATTTAGTTTGAATGCCCCTACAACTACACCCTTGGCCCCCCTTGGCTAAGTTCTTAAATGCATAAGGGTTTATCAATTGTGATAAGGGATCCCCTAGTACCCTTATCACAACAATTGGGGGTTCCCCAATAAACCTCAATTACATGATATAGTAGAGAAACTAAAACACAAGGAACTTGGAAAATTGAAAGGAATTGTTCCAGAATTAATGGAATGAAAAGCTACTATGGAGGTGGGGAAATAAAATGGTGTAGTTAATCCAAAACCATGAAACAATGTAAGAATTACATGTGTAGACTATTTTTTTTTTCATATGTTTTATCTATTTTTGATAATAAGGTTGAGCTTGACCTATGTTTTCTCCTCTTAATGTATCTTCTAGCTCCACATATGTTGAGTGTATTAGTGCAATTATATTTAGAAGCAAGCCATTCCTACAGAATGAGACAATATTCTCACCATATGTAAAGGGGGATCCAATTGTAAGATGACCTTGGTCAACTTTGTATTAAAGGCAAAAAGAGGGGTCAAAATGGGATGAATCTAGATATGGATAGCTTGAAGATTGCACCATTCATGTAGTTGAGGACTATTTGTGTTAGTTTTGAATAGACTTGGAGCAAACAAAGGGAATTTGAATGTTGTGTTGAGCATGTTGTGGATAAAACCTTTGAGAAATATTATAGACTTGTGTAGGATTCGTACCCATACATCTGGTAAGAGAATGGACCAGTGTTAAAGGATGATGACAATTAAAGCGACATCCTTATATCCTCGTTTTTCTTTTGAGTGGACATGATTTATGTTTATGTCCTGCATGGAGATGAACCTTACTCTATTCATTTAAAGTTAGATGCATTTGTGGAAATTAGAAGACCATATTATTTCCCTTTGAAAGAAGATATTTGGAGGATATTTGGGGGAAATGTGACTCCCAATAAAATGTAGATTAGATTTGGAGACCCTGTTGCTCTTTTCCTTGGACCATAGTAGTGCTTGGAGGTTGTATTTAGAGGTGTTAGTAGGCAAAAACCTAATATGATCAAGATGATTAGTGTTGGAGCACCTATGGTTTGGGAGAAAGGCTTAATGGTTCTAAGTTAAGGTGTTTAGGATTCATAGGGTAAGGGTAAAGTTAAGGGTTAGGTGGTCTAGGGGATAGCGGTTTGAGGGCTAGGTTTTATGAGGTCTAGGGAGTTTAGGGGTTAGAGGTTAATGACTTAGTGGTTAAGGGTTAAGCACCAAGGGCTTAGGGGTCAGGGGATTTAGGGGTTAAGTGCTTAAGGGTTATGGGAATTAGGTGTCAGTGGGTTAAGATATTTGAATAGTTGCATGAAGGAAACTTGTGAAGGAAACTTTCCAGTGATACTAAGTGAACCTTTCTTGATTGAATTTGATACCCTCTCCTTGGCACTACCACTTTGCAAGACGAAGAATAAATGTGAAATATATGTGCAACCCACTAAAGAAGTTGGCAAGGTTGTTGCAACATATATAGGTGGTTTTGTCATGTTGCAAAAGGAGCTATTGGAACTTGGAAGGTTACCATTGGAGTATATTTTTCATGGAGTTTCAAGGACGTGCAAGGATCTGATAAGGAGCGAATTACAAAAACCTAAAAAATAGGTCATATTGGGTTAGGATATTATTGTTTTGGGACATCAAAAGTTGAAGGTGCAATATTTTATGGAGGTGTAGTCTAAGCGCTTGGGGAAGGCCATATCTTATGGGTATCTTAGACTTTTGATGTGCGTTAGAAGTGTTGGTGCATTGTGTTTGATGAACACTAGTGAGATTGTGTTCCATGAAGGTAAAAATCCCACAAGTTTGATATGGCTTAACCATTTGGTATTGTAAGATTTGTTATGCCCTAGTTTCGAGGAAATAATTAGAACCATCTTAGAGTATGATGGGTTGTACCATGGACTTAGGTCCACTTGCATGAGTTGATGTGTAAAGGTGCCCCATGAGTTGGGGAAAATGATTGTAGTGCTTACCTATATAAAGTGTTTGTGATCTAAGATTAATGATTTTTTGTTGGATAATGGGAGAGGAAGATAAGAAATAAGAGGCACTGAAGTTTGTTTTAAATCAATCAAAAGGAAGGAAAAATGTCTCATATTAGCAAGATTTTTCAAGTTGCCTCTTAAATAGGACTAAATTTTAGTTAGAGCTAGGGAGTTGGCCTCAAAAGCATGGTTGGATACTCAAGAAGGCCAAGACTTAACATATTCAAGCTAGTCCATTAGATAAATTAATCATGGGAAAAGGTTGCAAAGACTAAGGTGCAAATTGCCTCTAGGAAGTGTGAAGTTGAAAATGTGTAAGGAAGTGTGATGGAGTGCTAGGGAAACATGAGGGAGAACTAGGTCAAACTAATGCATGCAAATGAGCGAATAAGAATTTGTGATAGGAAGTTTCAATGAGTTCTAGGTGTGCTAAGGAGGGAGTAACAAGGTATGATAGGCAACGCTAAGGCATGCTAGAGGCTAAATCAACATGCCAAGATGTGCTAGGTGCTAGGGTGTGCCAATGCATGTCAGGGAATGAGTGTCAAGAAAACTTAAGGGAGCGCTGTGGAGCGATAAAAAGGGTCTTTTTAACACCTAATTACCTCACATTAATTGTCAACCCAGGGACGACTTTTTATTTCAAGAGTGTACTCTGTCTGAGGCGACTATTTACTTAAGAGCAATGTTTTGCAGTATAGTGCTTAAGACCCACAAGTAAATACTTGAAACAAAATCTAATTGGAAAAGCAAGAAACGAAGATGTTCTAAACTAAAATCATTCATTCAATCAATCATCAATCGAGGATATAGTAGCAATAACTCTTTCCTCTAGAAATTGATGGAATAGAGTATGGACCATGGATCTGGGAGCATGGTAGCATTTGCTGAGGCTCACGATAGCCTTGGACCTTCTCTCACACCAAAACAATACATGCAAGTAAATGGACAACAGAAAGTAAAAGGAAATAGAACAGCAGTGAATGAAACAACGATCAAAAGAACTAAATCTCGCGAGTCAAAACCAACTTACTCACATTCGACAATAAAATAACAATCTTCAAAAGTAATTTCAATGAACTTTACTGTATGAGACAATATTCACAAATGAATTATGGAACAACATTTACCATATATAAACAACATATTTATTATAGCAATCTGATGTTTCCAAAGAATATGACTTCCGTTTCCAAATGAAATAATATTACTTTCGAGTTCCCACGAATAAGAGTTCAAAATGAATCCAATAGCAATATTTAATATGAAAGCTCTGTAACAGAAACAATCGGTTTAAATAGTGAACATGTAATCGACTCCGAAAAGATTCATTATGCAACATAGAGTCACTTACATAAACTTGCTGGATGAAACCATCAATGGATTAGTCGTAACAGAGCGTGGAACAGCATATAACAAATACATCAGATTACTAAACTATATAAACAATCCACACATGAAAAGATATCATACAACTGCAATTGGAAAGATATGATACACAATAGCAGCAGCTTACTCCACCAGAGGCTGGGCCCTTAGCCGCCAGCGGACGCTGTTGGATCACTTCAGAATGAGAAGAATGAACAGCAACTCCCAATTCATTTATTAATCAGCCAATTGTGGAATCATTACAACAACAAAAGCTTAAGAATTACAACATGAATAATCCACCATTGTTGTCCATCATTTCCAATTTCCTAAATACGTCATCACGTCTCACTCCAAATCCTCCCCCTCTCTGATCTCTGTTTTCATTTAAATAGAGAGAGATAAGAGAGAAGTTACAATAAGGATAAGCACAACATAATTCCTATTACAAAATTGGTTTGCCTCTAACCATTTGATCAACAAGAACAAGGCGTATTTAGCTTTGCAGCTGAGATTTGGAGGGCGGCCGCAACTGCAAATCCGAGAAAATCGTGCTCAAAGAACCCTGCGTTTCTCCCTGTACAGGTCGAATTTGGGCAAACTGTTTTTCATGAAGATAATTGGGTCGTTCTGGACAAAACCCATGTTCCGGATTTTCCAAATTCGTCTTCATTTGCTCAGAATCTTAACCGCAAAACTGTCACTCCTTAATTCAGCGAATTTCTGAGTTGGCTGATTTAAAAATCAAATCTTCAATCTGGAAGTTACTTTGGAGGCTAAAAATGGTAAATAAGGTTACAACCAACTTATTAGAACTGTCACTGGTAAAATAATGCATAATAATCAATTTATTAGAAATAAAGGAGAATAAATAATATTTATCCATGAGAGCATAAATCATTTATAAAATGGATTTAAATGATAAATTATGATAAATAACATGATGAGAAATGGTAGAAATGGGTGGAATAAATGTTCACAAGTGACAATAATAATGGCATATTAACGACCCCACACACCCCCACACTCAATATGTTGCATGTCCTCATGCAACGAAAACTGAATATATTGCATGTCCTCATGCAACCCAAAGACAAAAACCATGTGTTAACCAAGCAATAAAAATTTGAGAATAACTGAATGCTTCCTTAATTAATAAATATTCAATTTTAGCAATCTCGATGAAGGCATAACAATTTTTACATTGACATTCAACTATATATATGAAGTTGCAGCAAAATATGACATAGATAGCAACAAACTTCATTAACCATTTTCCCCAAAAACTACAAACCGGCTTTTGTCGAAATTTGGCCAGTAAATTTAGAATATATGAATGCCTTTATGATCCAAAAATCAGATTGTTTTGACGCACGGATCATGAGATATAAACAAAATGGCTGTAGGTGAGAGTGCATGATTCCCGAAATTTTATGAACCAATTTATCTTGAATTTATCTAGGTATGTGTATTTTAATAGTATGTCTGTGTTTCCTAGAGATCACAAGAATTGAGTTCATAGTTTTTGAAAATATCAGGGAAATCAATTTCTATACTGAATTTGTATGCCTTAAAAGAAAGTAGAAAACATCCATCATGCATAGCAATTCCTCCCCCTCTCTGAAAAATTAGCATGTCCTCATGTGATGCTAGAAAACAAAGAGAGGTGGTTGCTACCAGTTGTTGAATTGTACGTTTGGTGTAAAACAACATGAAATAAGGGAGGTGTTGAGAATGAATAAGAAGAGCAATGGATGATAAAGAATATGAATGACGTGGTCATAAGAATGAAATGAATAAAAAGAACACTCTCCCACACTCGAAAATGATATGCTGCTGAAAAAGGGGAAGTGATAAAGATGTGGAATGAAAGATGACAAATAATGCTCAAAATGGATTTTCATTAGATTCTCCTAAATTTATAATAAATTAGAAAACTATGCAATTTTA